>JAJIYU010008026.1:0-18565 GCA_030144865.1 Tinospora cordifolia | reverse complement strand
TTAAATTCTTAATTTTAAGTTATGTACGGTTAAATACAATCAAGGCATGAAATGACTGAAATAGAAAGTCAAGTGTGCGTCGCTTGTAATGTAACACCGGCCCGGCCCGCCATTTGGTTTAGTCCACTGTCAAGAAAAAGTGGATGCGTCCAATGCTTAATGATACGGGGGTTGAGGTGGTACAAAATGGTATTTAATTGAGTGAAGAGAGTTCAGGATATTACAGTTTGGGTAGCTTGGGCAGCTCACAAGTTGAGCAACTTTCTATATACTCATGGGACGGTTTGGATTGAAATAGACATGTTGGCTCATGGACCACTAAAGCTTGCTAAATTCCTATGAGCCATGATTTGATTCTCTATTAAATTTCTTAATTAATTTCAGAGAATATTTTTGGACTTAGAACACTTGTAATCTCAACTGGGACGTCCCCTTGTGGATACGAAGATGCTCATAGAACATTCTCTCTTGGTTTCATTATTCGCTCATCACACAACCACACTTATAAGTCTTTTTGATTCTTTATTCTTGGACGTCCAACTAGCGGAGTATAATATTAGACTTGAGAGTATACCATAACATGATCCAAGATTCTGATCTAGATTCAAGGAAACTCTCTAAATTGGCTAGAATTAAAAAGTGGGATCCCATGAGAAGAGTATCCACCCATGGCACCAAAGTGAGATAAGGAGAGTTTCTATTTTGGGTTTTCTCATTGGATTTTCTTTCCATTCATGCCTTAAGGTAACGGCTAGGGTTTTAGAGAGCACGTTCCACATATTAGAAACTTCTAAGTTTGGAGTTTGGCACATGTGAAGCACACACATGAGTGTGGACGTCAACTAGGGTGCATGGGCATACTTGATCATTTTTCTTGATTTCTAACCATGGGTGAAGCTTCATATATGTAGTGTACTAAATCGTTTGCATGGTACATAGGATCATTTTTGTATGGATTCAAATAAGGAACACCTCGGAGCTTTGGGTAGGATAAGGATGCGCATGATCATGGTGTTCCACTCATATGACTTGTACATGCTTAGGATGGTCATGACTTCATGGGTTCACAAAAATTCAATTAAAATTAATATCTCATTATTCACAAGGAATTATGGTCTTTATACTATAGTTTTGGAATCACATGAAAAAATTAACAATTTCAAATATGGTTTGGCCAAAATGGTTTTCATTCACTTTCCTTATTTAGAACCCACAAAAGGCACTATGAATGAAAATCCAAACCTTGACCAATTGTCCTAATTTTTAGCTATGTTGTTTATTTTGTTAGTTTATGTCATCCCATTTTTTTTGGGTTATTTCGATTTTTCGAAGTATCCTAAATGTCAATTCTTTCTAATTTGGACTCCCTGAAGGGCGTTTGACAAATGAAAACCCTAATCTTGACCAATTGTTCTAATTTTTGAATATGTTGTCCAATTAGTTGGTTCATGTCACATTACTTCATTTCAGGTTGTTTTTGGTCCCTAAGGATCACCAAATGGGACTTTTGGAAAAATGCCAAATTTAGCCCCGAAATGAACTCGATTTCATTTTGCACTCAATTTTGATCTTGAATTTCATTTAATTAAATACAGAGTTTTTAGGGTATTACAATTGTTATTTTGATTAATCTATTTTGATGTTCCATTTTATATCTTGTGTTCTTCATGTTTTCTATCTACTGGCCATAGATAGGATGATCCTAGATTTGTCAAACTAACTCGAGAGAGAGGTTTGATGGTTTGATCATCAATGTATAGACCTAGAAAGATCAATATATTGGGAGATCCTTGATCAAATAGGAGGTTGCACATGAATTTGAGTTTACTGCATTAGTTTGTTAACTATGCACTCGGGAGAAAGTATTAGGAGATTTAACAAATAGATATTAAAATGAAGGGGGTTTTAATAATCAATGTTATAACAGACAAAGCTAGGAAATAGTTATTTGAAATAGGAATTAAGGAGGATTACATGAGATTTTACTATCCTAGATCCTTAATTCATATAGTTTAAAAATCCAGCACTCTTTCGATTTTGGTTTGATTAAGTTTACATGAGGACGATACCTGGTATACTACCATGTACTACTATTGCGATACTGTACACTTGTAATGATTGCAACGACAATCCTCTTCTCATCTTCTCTTTCTTGAATTTCTCACTTGAAGCTACAATTATCAACCCTAGAATTTCTTTTAAGTTAGCCTATAAAGAACTCCACTTTGACGATTGACTCTAATAATATTTGAAGAGTTGGTGATGTAAATTTTATTTTACTTTTGGGGTTTTTTGTAGGAACAATACTAAAATTGTTCCAACACTTTCAAAAGTCATCTCTTACAAGGAAATATATGTGTGTGTGTGTGTGTGTGTGAACATTTTTCCATTGTTTTTTTATGACAATCCTCTAACACTAACTTTTTCTCTTGATCAACCATAGGAATTAAGTTTTCGAATGTCTGAGCATTTTTGGCTGGATCGACAAAAGGCTACTATGAGAAAAGTTTGATTAAGAATGAGGTTCAAAAGCAACATTTGGTTAAAACAATAGAGGCAGATATGATTACTCAATTTATATATATTATTTTGGTTTTAATGCTTTATGCATGGATGGTACATTTTGAATTTAGGATCATGATAATGTGTCTTGTAAATGATGTGATTACTTGGAAGCATATGTTTATAATTGTTGATTAAGTATATACATATTGTGTGACATGAGAACATAATATTGACTTAGAAGAACTTACTAAAATGTTTATATTATGTGTATTCCATGGGATGTGTCTTTGAATGATAATACATGTTTATATGAGACATTTATGAGGAATATGTGTGTGATAATCATTAAAAGAAGACTAAAAAGATATATACAATGTACCGATGCAGTGTATCCATATTGGTTCGCTGTGGGTGTTGTCCCTAGATTAGAAGGCTCAACATGTTTCATTAATATTTGGTCACTATGAATAGTTCCCTTAATGCAAGAGGTTGAGTCTTATGATTATGGATTGATAAAGCACCACACCCGAGAATGATCAATATATATGATTTTGTCCCAAGTTTACTCATAGGTCTGATGCTTATCTTTGGGGTGCCCCTATGTAATATCCCACATCCATCTGACTCCAGAGGGATTCCTAGGCTAAATGTGCATTTGAGAGTGTCCCATTGTACAGAACGCTTTTGGGCGACTCAAGTTCGAGTCTTGCTAAAAGCAAAACCCTGCACCTAGTCAGTGGTGGCTAAGGTGTGGACAATATCGTCATGGTGGGTCTGGGTTTTTACAAATGGCATCAGAACCACTCTGTGTGTACAGGAGATATGAATCTCAAGGGCGAGATTGCTTCCAAGGGGGGTGGATTGTAATATCCCACATCAGTTTGACTCCAGGGGATTCTTGGGCTAAATGTGCATTCGAGGGTGTCTCATTATGCCGAGCGCTTTTGGGAGACTCAAGTTCGACTCTTGCTAAGAACAAAACCCTACACTCAGTCAATGGTGGCTAAGGTGGGGACAATATTAGTACGTAGTGGGCCCGGGTTGTTATAAATGGTATCAGAGCTGCTCTGTGTATACCGGAGGTGTAAATCTTGAGGACGAGATTGCTCCCAAGGAGGGTGGATTGTAACATCCCACATCGATCCGACTCCAGGGGAATTCCTGGGCTAAATGTGCATTCAAGGGTGTCTCATTGTGTTGAGCGCTTTTGGAAAACTCAAGTTTAAGTCTTACTAAGAACAAAACCCTACACCTAGTCAGTGGTGGCTAAGGTGGGGACAATATCGTCATGATGGGCCCAAGTTGTTACACCCTAATAGTTTGATGTTTTTTTCTAAGAGATGTCGTTGAAGGTTTGATACTTACTTTTTAGGGTTTTCGTGATAGTTTGATGTCTTCTCTGAGAGATGTCCTTGAGGGTTTGATGTTTTCCTTGGAAGTGTCCCTAAACTAATGGACCGATGGATACTATATCTAGGACAAGAAAATATATTGAGGATAATTCTTTCAGTCTTAACGTCAACCTCAAATAACTTATTGTTTGAAACACCAAATGATTGACAAGTGTTTGACATGTATATGAATATTTGACTGAAATAATGTGAGGGCTAATAGACCGTATTTTTGCCAATAACCTAGCTCATAAGGTTACTGATAGATCCTATTTAGAAATGATTGTTGGGCTGTGTGTTTAGTTTATTTGTTCAATTCTCTTAAATCAACATCAACGTATTGACCAATGGGATAGAATTATTTACAGTCCTATTTTAATTCATTATATGAAAACTATATATGATATTATTTAATATTTTATTTATTACATCATAATTAATGTAATTTGGTGCACATTATGATCACTAGTCATGAGGTGCTAGTCACGTAGTATGCTCGATCTTTGGTTGATCTCATGATTATTATTTAAAGTTTATTTATCTCCTTTTATTTATTGCACGCGAGGCATTTTAGTAATTTGACCCTAATGTGATCAGATGATTAGAGGTTGGGGTGTTACAATTCGTCAGACTAACATGGTAGTAGAAATCACTACCGACCCTAAATGTGGCCTAAACAGCTTGGTTACCATAGTCACAACCTCCAATTCTATGGTAGCACACTTTGTTACCTAATTTTGGTTTTTCTTTTCTACTACCCATAGGAAATAATACATCATTATTATTAATTTCATTTATTTGTTGTTTTAATTCATGAAATACTTTTATTATGTCACGTACATTGCAAATCCAGAACATCAATGTATAATACAAAGACAAAGTTGTAACATTGTAAAATTAGTTACACTTTGTTACAATTAGTTACACTTTCTCCGTGCATTTCTATTGTACCATTTCTAAATTTAACTCTATACTTTATCTTATTTTAAAATTATTTTAACACTAAATAATATTTTTTTCTCCAATTCATTTATTTCATTTTTCACTCTAAAATTTTTTTTCTCTTTTTTATATTTTTTGCGCTATTTTTTAAAATAGTACAAAAATATTCTTAAAATATTCTTTTTTATATTTTTATATATAAAATATATTTTACATATTTGTTCACTATTATGTTTAATTTTTAATTAATTAATAAATAATACACTATAAACCTTAAATAAATCATTATAATAATAAATTAATAAATTATTATTTCTTAATTATCAATTAAATTTTCATTAAGTAATAATTAATTAATTAATATATAAAATTTTTATTTTTATTTAAGAACTTAAAAACTAATGCATTATAAAAATTAAATATAAAACATAAAAATAACCAAAAATATTACATTAATGATTAAAATATTAATTTAAGGTAGTAATAAAAATAGTAAAGAAAAATATTATATTAAATTAAATTAAATATATATAATTAAAAAAACTATAATTATAAAGATTAAAAAAGAAATAATTTAAAATAAAATAAAAACAAACCAGTGCCAAAATAATGTTAATTTTAACGTAAGGTTGAAGACCAACCTTACACCAAATTCTCTGAACTCACCCTATTTTGAGACCGAAGGGCGTCTCCAACGGGGGGTTGGAGACGCTGAGGTGGCGCTCAATGGAGCGCCACCTCAGCGCTACCTACCCCCTAGGCATTGAGCGCTCGGACAATTTCGAGCGCTCAATGCCCATTTCCCCTGTTTTTTTTTTTTTAATTTATTTTTTTTTTAATATGTGGCTCCCCAATACCTGAGCTGGCGCTCAATGCCCGCTGAGGCATTGGAGACGCCCTAAACTCGTACTGTTTCGAGACACCCTTAAAAATTTATTAGATATACCGATTATCAGAGACATTACAAAGATATAGGAAGCGTTATAAATCAATGCCAATTATTCTACCGTAATAATTTTCAGCCGTAATTATACATTATATTATAAGTAGGCCAATAAAACACAACCTCATATGATCTGATTTCAGGAAAAACATTTGAGAAGAGAACAACCACAAGTACGGTCATTCACATGGATAAACACAGGAGAGGAGCTTCATCATTTCTTGGTCATGGAGACATATATGGTAGAAAAGTTGATCGGGTCTTTGGCGAAGTGTTCCGCTGCCCTATTACTCACTCTATGGAACACGTCATCCATTTTATCTTTTCCAAAGTGGCTTGCCAGCATAAGTTCTAGCACAGCTCTATTTTGACCTGCAAACGTTTTACCCTGCACAATGCTATCAATGTCATAGAAGTTATGGTTGGGCATGCTGCCATCCCAACGGTGTATCTCCAATCGATTCAGATGGAATGACCCTTCACAATGAATTAATTCCCTTATTTCTTCCACGGAAGCCGCATAGTACGGAAGATTGAAAGAGTCCAATTTCTCCTCCTCGATAAGTCCCTGTTTCAAAAAAGAAAAAAAAAAGAAAGAAACAAAGAAAAGAAAGTTCATTGACTATCAATATATATATTAACTCAGTTTATTTGATATTTTCCCCATCACAATACCCAAAATAAATAAAAAGAAAAAAAAAATCAATGACTGATCACCGACCATTCACCGTACTATCTTAGTTTACTTTATTTTGTTTCTACTATACCATCCAAAAAAAAAAAAAAAAAAAAAGTTTTGAGAACTTGTTATATAATATTTTTGCAGCTCTTCAACTTATACCTTCTTGTATTTTTTGTATTTATTTATTTATTTTCCTTTATGACAAGTGGTATCTGGACCTAACTACGTTAATGCAAGGAATACCCGTCTACCCCAAGGCCTGAAGTCCTAGAAGACATGGAGAGACTCGTTCCGCCAATGAATAGACAAAAAATTGACTAACCAACTATGAGCTCATACCCTCTGCATCCACGCCTTGCTTAAAACTAGTTCCGAGTGAATGCATGTGGCCAAAAAGCCTTCAACACCGTGCAAAATTGTGCATTAGCAGCAAGTCCGGCCACGAAGCCGACATACTTGGGGTGAATTTCAAACTGTCCTCTAGAACAACTTACTAATACCATACATACTATTCTTGTAGGGGGAGATAATTTTTTTTAAATTTTATTTTTAATTTATTTCATTTCAAACTTGTTGTTACAACTCTTTTCACGTAACATATATATAATTTATTTATTTTATTTAAATATTAAAAAGACGACTGATAAACAATCAATTACTGTTTTTATGACTGCTTACTATTCCTGCGTGCTGCTTAATAATCTAAATTATAACTTTATCAATTCCAACATAAAATAAGCAAGCATAAAAAAATGAAAACGTGGCATCCTACTTAGTGAAGCATATGTTAACATATTGACTTAGGCCTAGAATATTTTAACGATTACAACAAACACTGTGTGCTGATGACTTTGAACGATTACAACAAACACTTCCTAATGTTTAATCTTGATAATAGGCTAAAATATTACTCATTTCCTTTAATCAAAATTGTTTGTCTATTACCTTTAATCAAAATTGTTTGTCTTACAAGAATTTAAATGTGTATTTTCAAAGGAAAACTAAGTTTAAGAAATTAGAAAAATAAACATGCAGTTAGAATTTATGCCTAATTGAAATGCACTATTTTAATATATAATTAAGCTTCAGATAGAAATTTCATACACCTAGAAAAACACAAGCTTTTCTAAATGAAGGGTGTTTCCTTATGCCTCCTGAAATTATGAAATTCGTAAGTGACCGAAATGAGTTTCCATCGTGAAGCGCATTTCTTCATTGGTCACTGGAACTGATTTTCCTCAAGGATAACCTTCCTAGCCAAAGTACAATTTCATAAATGCCGGAGGCTTTTCTCTCTCCCCACAGTTTAACCTAAATGTGATCTTTTTAATTAGAAAGACACTTCCTAATAATGAATTTATGAAAATCATTTGAGCTAAGAACCCACAATGGGATCACCATAGGATACATGCTTCATCCAAGAACATGTAATACCATAAGATACATGCTTCATACTAAAACACATACAGTGAACATTTTACAATATGAATAGGGTTTTCAACCTCCTCATTGAAAACTTTTAAATTTTCAATTTATATCTCTTATCTAAAGATGATATAGAGATAGCTATTACAGCATTGATTGGTTTCCTCATTCCATGTCATCAAGCAATGCTATAACTTCCAGACTTACTACAATGCATCCTTATTTTTGAGCATTTATAGAATGTTTTTAATTCGTTCTTGTAAACTTCATTTTATATGTTTAAGTAAGGATCGAATATAAATTGGCTAAGATTGTCAATTGTCTAAAAAGTCTTGTAATAGTTTTAGTTCACACCCATAAATTGACTCTAGTTCACGCTCGTAAATTGGCTAAGTACAGGGTCATCCTAAGCAAGAAAAAGGATAGGTTTGTGTCTTAAACTGATGAGAGGGCATAATTACGGCTAAACTTGTATATGTAAGAAAAGTGACGAGCAACACTCCAATCCCACGCTCAACAAGTGATTTAAGTAGTAGACTACATAGTTGGGTTGAGCCATTATAAGCCTTGGCTGTAGACATAATTGTTCCCATATGTAGGCATGACACAAGAACTTGGACCCAAAATAAAGGTCACACCATTCTTCCTCTATAATGCATATAAAAGTTTACTCCTAAGACTAGTATGAATTAGCATATGCTCACATACTAATATAATTATTGTTAAAAGCACAAGAATTAATCACCATATTTGATATAAGTTTTAATTAATTCACATGCATTACTATCATTTATTCATTTATCAAGCAACTTAGACTATTTTAGTATGTGATTTCAAAACTTCAATGCAACTCAAAAAGCAAAACAAAAAATGATGATGATGATGGTAATGATAATAAAAATAATAATTTTATTTTTCTTCTTTTTTTTTCGCAAACGATATATTTCCTTTATAAAGTCTCAAAACTTTGTTTTCTAAATGTATTCCACCAAACATGTTCTCTATGTTTTTCAAGTTCTGAATGGAGGAAACATTTTTTAAATAATGAACCAAACAAGGCCTTAAAATCATTATATAGATCAGTAATATACTTTCTTCATTTTGAGGTGTTCAATATAATGATATAAATTTGTGTATCAAAATTAATTTGAATTTATGAAAATAATTATTGAGTAATGAATTTATGTTACCTCCGAGACCATGTCGTTGAGTGCTAGAGATATAATTTTCCACATGGTACAACTTTCATAACAGTGTGAAGGATCCTCTGTTCTCCTGCCGCTGAGTGTTAGGACCATACGCCCACCAGGAATTATTTCTTTGGATCGCAACTTGAGGAACAAACTGAAATCATTCTCAAATTGCTCCTTATATGCTTTGCATACACTAGAAGGAGTTGTCTCTACCAGGTATATATTCCCCTTGTTTAGTTGAACTCCATCTTCACTTACCACTCCGTCAGGAACCTGTAGGTTACAAATAAATACATAAGTTTTGTTGTAATGACACCCAAGAGCATGCAAAACCAACTACATTAATAGAGTGGTCGACATTGAAAGTGTTAGAAACTATTTGATTCAAAACTATAGCTATCAAATAAAAGTCAAATTATGTCTGTCAAGCGAGAATGAATAGATATTAACATCATCCTTCTCATGTAATTAGATGACACTTTATTTACAACAAAAAAAAAAAGATGATTAATAAAAATAAATAAATAACCAAATATGCTCACAAGACGGTTTGATATGAACACAAGGCTTCCGTACACCATAAAATTATGGTGATGCACCATTGAATTATTTTAAGTTAGAAATAAGCGAAGGAACACTAAAGATGAATAATTTGAATATCACTTTTTAACATTTTTCTTGAAAAACATTAACATAAGATAAACCTAACAACCACAATTTCACCAACAGCCATTGTTGCCAAATGCCCAAAGTTGCTTGAGAGGGGAATCTTTAACAAATTAATGGTTAAACTCGTTAAGGCTTTGATACCTTTGCCGGATTATCAATTTGTTAAACTTATATTTATTTAACTATCTCTTATAATAGTTATTTTGTATTACATAAGATTTACAATTATATCAATACATCATTTATTTAAAATATATAATTTATAAAATACATATTTTTCATAAAAAACTATATTTTTTATTTTTAAAATTTATTTTTCAAAATAATTGATTAATCTATTTTTAAATTATTTATTTATTATTTTAAAAAAATATTATCTTATTTATTTATATAAATAAAAAATTATTTATTTATAATATATATATATATATATATATAATAATTACGACATGCTATGAAAAAAATAAAATAAAGGATTTACAAATACCAAAGGTTCAACGAGCTATCCGATTGACTAATTGCTTAAACGTTGATGGAGCGTGTTCCAGAAGCACTTTGCTTAGTGTACCAAATGGGGGCTAAAAGAAAATGCAACCATACGCGTGATTACGCTTTTATGTTCATGGAATCTTTATTAAACATGTCGACTGTACAAAAAACAACAAAGCAAAACAGGAAACGCACAAGTGCAGCTACCGATTTAGAAAGACAGATTACCTTAGACAGAAAATGAAGACTGTTAGCCGAGTGGATAAAATGCATGGATTTGTTTGGAAAAAGCGTGTCATAGAAAGAACCGGGCATCCCTGCGATGAGACAAGGCCCAAAATTACTCCCATTCTCTTTCTTGAGCTTCTCCACAAAAGCCGGCGTAGACTTGAAAATGCTGTTAAAATCATTTCCTGGAAGATCACTAAGGAAGATTTGGAGTCCTGGAGTTCGACGATTCAACTGATTGCAACCTGCGGTAATAGCGTTTATAATGTCGTAAGAGGCCAAGAGAGTATTGGGTCCTGAAGAACAACCCAGGTCTGCGATGCACAAGTACTCAGCAGACAGGCAACTTTTGCTTAGTAGATCCCTCACTTCCTCATCTATTATGGGTTTCATTTTCGTTATAGATCCTCTCTGTATGCAGTATGAAAAAGACAAAAAAATAGTTAAAAAAAATAAACGGGAAAATAATGAGCAAAAAGTAGTGAAATTAAATCTCAAAATTATAATCCATATGCAATTCCCAGAGAGACCTGAAAGTTGGAATTGAAGGCATAGCTAGTTTTTCCTTCTCCTCCAAGCATGGGAAGAGCTTGCTGCACCTCCATTGCTACCGTAACTACAATTGAGCGTTTTCTGCTGATACTAAATGATTGAATTATTGTTTGATAGACCACCTCAAGCATTTATACATCTAAAATACTGACTAAAAAGAGAAATGGGTGGCTGTCTGCTACCGTTTTGTTTTTTTTCATGTTGTCGTCAAGTAAGCTCGGCCACGTGAAAAGTGGCCCATTTCACACGGATTTCAGAATTTTCATAATTGATTTTCATCCTCTTTGGGTCACGGACTTAAATATAAAATAAGGTCCCCCTCATCATCGAAAAACAACAAAAACATAAATATATATATATATATATATATAAGCCTTCATCCTGTAAGCTCCCACGTGGAGAATATTGGTAAAATTATTGCTTAGGCTACTTTATTCATATATTTAATTTAAAACACACAGACATTTTGATAAAATTATGTATTGAATCGCACTCAAAAACATTTTAAAATAACCTCTCACTTTTTATATAATAATGAAAAGAGTGTATCCATTAGAATAATTCATCAATTTAACATTTAATATCTATTTATATTATAATTCATAGTAATTTTAAGTGTAAAAATTTTCATCAAATACTGTAACTGCATTAATGAAACATCTTCTTATTATAATTTTGAGTTTGTTATTTTATTTTGGATATCCATTGTTAATGTAGAACTATAAAGAAAAAAAACAAAAAAAAAAGGTTTATTTGTTCTGGACGGACAATTGATGAAGATTTAAAAAATTTGGTAGAGTAACGATTATAAATTTTGCAAAATAACTGCAATAAATAAAGTTAGAGTATTACTCGATTTCCTTAAGATAATGATGTTCTGCGTAGGTGTTCATAGTATATGAAATTTATCTTTCAAGATACAATAGTTTTGTTTTAAGTGAGTTTAGTACTTTAGATCACGAGAATACTTGGATCCAAAAATTAATACTAAACTCAAAAATAATAAAGAATATATTTTTATTAAAGCTAAAAGTGAGAAAACGAGAAATAAATTAATTTTGTGTGATTAAAAAAAAATCAGAAAATGAGATTCTTTATTTTTATAGGCATATCATGACTGGTCACGATACCTATTTATGAACTATTGAATCACATTTATCTAATTGAACGTCATCTGACAGTCCTGATTGGTGCACCCGTTATCTAGATTGTTGGATGTAAATTCATTCAACTAACATCTGGTACCTTGACCCATGATTCATCAAATATAAACATCGTCAATCCTAACTCCATCCCATGATCTCAACCATCTGACCTACCTAAATCTCGAAAAACTCACAGATTTTTGGCACCTCACAATGATGTGCATGTGTGAAGTATAAAATGTCATGGATCTAATTAATGCACCCTACCCTAAGATGCTCCAACTCTACTTTGCCTTCTCAAACATGGGCAAGATGTAACTCGCGTGCCATGTGCTGTGTGTCATGTGTGTGTGAAAGTAAATCATTATCTTTTAGGATTCCTTGAGTTAGAGTGTAACACCTCAACCCCGTATCTTTAAGCAATGCACATGGCCACCGTTCTCTTGACAGTGGACTTAACAAAACGGAGGGTCGGGCTGGTTCTACATTACAAGTGACACTCACTTGTTCTTTTCTTTTCAATATCTCGCGCCTTTGTATAAAATTCAAGAATACAAAATTTTTATTAAAATCAAGGCAAATTAAAAGAGATAAAGAAATTCAAACTATTTTATTCATAATAAAAAGAATAATTGAAAGTACTAAACTTCTCAAAAAGAACTAATTGTTACAGCGAAAGATTTCAAAATATTTTTCAGTAGAAAAGCATAAAAACTTTGGACAACATGTCCTTAAAAATTATAAAAAATTATAATAATAAGATAGAAACTATCTAAGAACTATCTATATTCAACTGTTCCATGGGTTTCATGTTTCTGAAAAATAAGAAAGGGAGGAGTGAGCACATAACCCAGTGGATCCTTTTTCGAACAATTATCTTTCATATTCAAACTCATAACACAATCATAATTCAAACACTTGCAATCATTAGGCATTTCAAACAACAATTTGTTCAAATCGAGTCTTAAACCAAAAGGGCCTTTAATCCCTTGATGTTCTTAACTAAGTAAATAGGGCCCATTCGACATCAACCCGTTAGTGGCACGTGTCGGCATCAACTCGTTACACATGGTGACGACCAATGGTACACGACCCTCAAGTACCTAGGTCTGAAAACCATATGACCTAACTCATATGAAAAAAACATCCATAATGTCGCCTTGACCACTATGATGGTACATGGTTATTATCTCCATCGTCTTAGATTAATTTTCATATCATGATCTTATAAAATAAACTTTAGAATATGAAATCAAACTAAAATTTAGAATATACACCGTCAATTCATGAATCACTCATAAAACATGCATCATACTTTAATTTAAAAGCCTAAGCATGATACTAACATGGCATGGATGATATGTTGCTAAAACATTAATCAAAACTGAAATACTGAAATAAACATTTAAAATTCTAGAACTGAAATTGAAAATCTTTGAATTCAGTGAAAAATACACAAACAATGAGCATGCCATGAATTTAAATAAAAACAAAAGGGTGTTCTAGAAATCACTTCTACCTTGTGACGTTTTTTCTGAAATTTCAGCAGCAATTCCCCCCACGTACTAATACCAATGAAGATCAACCAACTTAATTTTTCAAATTCGAGAGAATGATTTCTCACACACACAAGAAGTGAAGATGGGAAGAGGTGCCAAGAAGAAGGCTTAGAAAAAACAAGAGGAAAATTCAACTCTTATTTTTGGAATGAATGAAATTGAGAGCCTAGGGGGGTTTATATAGGTTTTCAAAAGGAGAAAATTAGAAAGTTTTGAGTTTTTCTTTGAATAAAACACTCTAATTCTCCTTAATTTCGTACTTTCTAATTTTTAGAGCAAAATGAGTATTTTTCGGATCTTTTTTGAATTTTAGAAATAATTTTCGAAATCAGAAACCTATTTTTTTTGGTAATTTTTGTTATCTTTTCATATTTTTCAGTAACTTTTTCGTATTTTAAATTTCAAATTTGATTTGGGCCGTTGGATTGATCTCGGATCAATCAACAGAAATCAGACCTTTGATCTTAGCCGTTGAATTTTCCTCGAGCGCATCAACATTTTGCAATTAATCCAAATGACTTCGATCTTGTTATAACCCAAAAATTTGTCAAATAATTAAAGATAAATAAGTTTAAGGAAATTAAATGAAATAAGTTAAGTGAAAATAATTTTGAAGATTTTAAGACATCTTTGGGTGAAAATTATGGGTTAGAAAATGAAAAATAATATAAAATATTTAGATGTAAAATAAGATAGGCAAATAAAACCTTAATTTGATATTTAAATGAAAATGTCAGATTAAAAGAGGTGCTTAAGAAATAAAGAATAGAAAAAAAAAAAAAAGAAATAAAGTATACACACACACACACACACACACACATATATAGGTTAATGTGTATATGAATAATCTGTGTGTTAACATAATAAATGTTAATACTACATATTATAGGAATATGTATATAGAAAAATTTATATAATTAAATAAAAATATAGTATACGTATATTTATTTAAAAAAAATGAAACATTATATAAATATTAATTTATAATTACATAAATGATTATCTAAAAATGAAATATAAAATAAATAAAAATATATGGAAATGAAAAATGTAGATTATTTAATTATTGACATTAAAGATATTAAAGAAATAGAAAAATATTTAATAAATACAATATTAAATAATTAGAAAGGAAAAAATATTGGTAAGTCCATAAAATAGAATGATTTGTGCAATAAAACCAAGTTATCATAAATTAGAAAGTATCTAATTAGAAAAATTCGGATGATAACGTTATTAGAAAGCAAATTGGTAATTAAAAACTGCATCCAACGGTTCAAAACCAATCTGTTTAATCCAACAAATAAAATCGAAGCCCAAAACAAAGCTCAGGAGCACCAGATCATAGATATCCAACGACCTAGATACGATCAGCCTAATCTAACGGTTCGAATGCACTCCTTTGATCACGAATGACACTGCACTCGAGGTTCATCGTGCGACCCGGATCGGTGTTCAGGATCTGATGCTGCACTCGAGGTCCATCCAACGGTGAAGATCAAAGCTGTTTTTCTTAATCGCGATCCAGTGCTGCGCTCGAGGTTGATCAATGGTCCACAACGAATTCGTTAATCTCGATCGCGAATCATGTTGCGCTCGAGGCTCATTCGACGGTGAAGATCTTAAACGCCTTGATGATCGTGCTGCGTTCGAGGAAATCTAGGTGTCCAGATCAGATCATCTGCGTTGATGCGTTCGAAGAAGATCTGACTGTAATACCCCAGAATTTTGTTAAATAATTTAAAATAAATAAAATAATTTAAGTAAATTAATTTCAAAGATTTTAAGAAATTTTTAGGTACAAATTGTGGGTTGGCACATTAAAAATATAATATAAATTAAGCAAATAAGACATTAATTTGATAATTAAATGAAAATTTCAATTTAGTAGAATTAATTATGAAATTTAAAGAGTTGCTTAAGAAATAAATAGAAATAAAGTATACACACACACACACACACACACATATATATATATATAGGTTAATGTGTGTATGAATAATGTGTGTATTAGCATAATAAATATTAATACTACATATTATTGGAATATGTACATAGAAAAATTTATATAATTAAATAAAAATGTAGTATACGTCCATTTATTAAAAATAAATCAAAAATTATGTAAATATTAATTTATAATTACATAAATTATTATCTAAAAATAAAATATGAAATAAATAAAAATACATGAAAATAGAAAATGTAGATTATTGACATTAAATATATTAAAGAAATAGAAAAATATCTAATAAATGCAATATTAAAAACTTAGAAAGGTAAAAATATTAGTAAATCCTTACAATAGCATGATTTTAGTAAAAATCAATGTTTACACAAATTAGAAAGTGAAATTGGGTTGATAATTAGCAATTTTCGAATAAAAGAAACCTTAGATAGAAATGCATCTAACGGCTGTTGACTGTTAATCTGAATCCAATCTTGCGATCCAACGGCCGTAAGATGAACTGCACCAAACACCCTAGAACACCGAATCACCACAGATCGAACGGTCTGAAATCAACACATCCGATCCAACGGCCCGGATTCGAGATATCTCTAATCAATCACGTAACTCGAGGTCCATCAAACGGCCCAGATCGAGGCGCTCTGGAAGATCGCAAATGGATGTTCCGATCGAGGAAATCAAACGGCCAGAAATGATCAGGGACGATCGGATGGTCAGAACGAGTTTCGTTCATCGCGAAATGTGTGTTTCAAGGACGATCCAAGCGTCCAAAGCAAACTCGTTAATCAGAGATCGCGAACCAACACCGCGCTGAAGGAAATTAGACGGCCCAAATTCACGCTCCTCTAACGATCAAGGATCCAACACGATGCTTGAGGAATATCGAACAGCCCAGATGCGATCCGCCTGATCCGAGTACGTATGCGTGATACGAGGAAAATCCAACGGTTCCGATACGCAGATCCAAGATTATTATCCAAAAATTCCAAAAAAAAATCGATTAAATACTCCAAAAATTTGAAAAATCAATTTCTAAATTCTCAAAAAATTCCAAAAAAATTTCTTGCTAATCTCCTATACTTGGGGGGCACGAAATTTTGAAGAATTGTCAAGTTTCCTATAAGATGATACTCCAAACTTGGCATTCTCTACCCTTTTGAACTCTATATAAACACCCCCATGCTCACAATTCATCCCATACCAAGAAACAAGAGTTGAATTGTCATCTTGTTCTCTAAGCCCTCTTCTTAGCTCCCCTTCTCACTTTCTTTTCCCTCTTGTGTGTGAGAAGTTCATTGGTTTGGGAATTGGTTTTGGGTGATTTTCTTGGTGATTGAACTTGGGAACCATTGCTTCAACTTTGGGGAGAAGGCAACACAAGGTGGAAGTGATTTCCTAAACACCCCTTTTTCTTATTCAAAGTTTTATAGCATGTTCATTGTGTGTATGTTTTTAAAATCAAAAGATTTTCAGTTCTAGCATTCTAAAATATTTTTCAGTTTTAGATTTGATTCATATTTGAATTTATGCATGCATATTAATTATGTCATGCTTAGTATCATGTTTAGGTTTTATTTCAATATGTGATGCATAATTTTGAGTGTTCTATGATTGAGTTCTCAGTTTGATTACATGCTGAATTTATTTATTTTAGTCTCATGTTCTAAAATTTATTTTATGATTCTAAAATTTGCGATTTAACAAAGATGATGATGATAATAACCAAGTAGCATCATAGCACACATGTGGGTTGCTATGGATGTTCTTTTCATATAATTAGTTCATATGGTTTTAAGACCAAAGTACTTGGTTGGTAAGTTGTCCCTTGAAGTCCAAAAGTTCAATGAAATTGGCTAAGAAAAGCCATATTTCACTCTAAGAAGGTACTTTGTTAAGAACATCAAGGGCTTCAAAAACCCTTTTGGTCTAAATTACAACTTTAAACTTGGTTGTTTGAAACGCCTAATGTATGCAAGTGTTTGAATTATAGATGTGCTATTGTTTTGAGTTTGAAAAAAATGGTTGTTTGATAAAGATCCACTGAGCTTTGTGCTCACCCCTTCCTCTCTTATTTTTCTTCAGGAAATTAAATCATGAAGGCTATGGAAATTAGATAGTTTTTGTTTTAGCAAGTTTCTGTTTTCTTAAAAGTCTCCTTTCAATGTAAGGGCATGTTGCCCAATTTTGATTAAGACTTATGCTGAAAGTTAGTGTTTCTATTTTGAGATTATTGATCAACGATGTACTAGTTTACATTACAAAGTTATGTACTTTCTTTTATTAATAAAGAAGTTGAATTTTTATTTACCTTTAATTGCCTTGATTTGATTAAATGTGAATTTATACTATTGAATTTATTCTAAGGCATGTGGTATTGAAAAATCGAAAGTCAAGTGTGTGTCACTTGTAAAGTAACATGACCCAACCAGCCAATTGGTTAAGTGCACTGTCGAAATATGGTGGTTGTTCAAAACTCAAGGAATGTGGGGGTTGGAGTGTTACAAAGGTGGTATCAGAGCTTAGTTAGTAGATATACTGGGCAAGAATTAGAAAGTTACTTTGATACCAAAGGTGGTATCAGAGCCTAAGCTTTAGGTGCCTTGGGCTAGAAATAGAAAGTTAAGCCTAAACATGCATTGATTAGGCTAGAAAATAGAAAGTCAAACATTAGTTGTTTGACAAAGAATTAGAAACTCAAATTAGGGTTTCACATTGAATTAGATTGAAATTTAGTGCTCTACCTTCTATTTTTGAAAATTGAAAAAAATGTTTTAAAAAGTGTTTTCAAAAAGGAAAGATATGTTTTCAAATGTTTTGTTTGGATACAAAGACTACAAGTTGAGCTGATAGTGGGTAAGCCTTGTCCCGAGTAA
>JAJIYU010008025.1:0-18573 GCA_030144865.1 Tinospora cordifolia | reverse complement strand
AAAAAAAAAAAAAAAAATAAAGGTTTTTTATATATTTATATTTATGTATATATATATATATATATATATATATATATATAGAGAGAGAGAGAGAGAGAGAGAGAGAGAGAGAGAGAGAGAGAGAGAGAAAGAGAGAGAGAGAGAAAGAGAGGCTAAAATCACCCCTTAAGTGGATTTGTTCATTCCACAATTTAAATTTGGTTTTACCCATAATTGAAATGACGAAAAAACCCTTGCTAAACACCCCACTTAATCCTACTTGGCTTCCATTCATCCCACCCCACCCCACTAATCATTCCATACCAAAAAATGGACCAAATCTGTTGTGTTTTAATGTGGATTTTTGTCGTGTAAGTTAGGGCACGTTTGGATTGCGATTCAGTTGATTTATGAAAGATATGGCACAAAAAATAGATTCTACAAGCAAAATGGGCATAAATGAGGTATATGTTCAGTTGAAAATTGCGTTCGAAAGTGGGTTTTACGATTGACTATCTCAACTCTGTGTGATCGAGACTAACTGAACAAATCTCGATCAAGCAGATCGAGAGTCATCCATGATTCTTGGTTATGTCGGCCAAGATTCAATAGTGAGTCTTGGCCTGCATGGCCGAGACCCATCAGTGAGTCTCGGCTTGCATGGCCGAGACCCATTAGTAAGTTTCAGTCATGCAGGCCAAAACTTAATAGTGAGTCTCCGCCAAGCAGGGCGAGACTCACTAAATGACTCTTGGTCAAGTAGGCCAAGATTCATCAGTGAGCCTCGGCCATGCAAGGTGAGACTCACTGATGAGTCTTGATCACAAAGGCCGAGACTGTGCTGATTTTTTCTTTTTCCCTTGACTAATTAATACTTATTTTAATAATTGTAGATTGAAGAATAATGCGCCGATATAATTGTTGATTATATAGAGGAATTTACACTGTTGGGTCCATTTGGGTGAAGAGAAAAAATGATATCATGGGCACAATGTCAGGGTAAGATTAATGGGTTTGTTGTTAGCATAAAGAATTCTGATGCCGGTGGAAAGGGTAAACGAGCATGAGTAAATCTTACTTATGAAAGATATAGGTCGTAAAAAAATGGACCCAAAAGGCAACGTGTTGATAGTGAGAAAAAAGTTAAAGGAAGATCAAAGACAGGGGCAAAGAAGTGTGGCTGTCCATTTTTGTTAAATAGAAAGAACCCGAGTGAGGGTATATGGATCTTGACTGTAGCACGTGGTACCCACAGTCACCCAGCAGCTAAATGCCTTGAAGGTCACTCGTATGTGGGTAGGTTGGACAAGAATGAGGTTGATGTCATGTTACAAATGACGAAGGGCAATGCACGACCAAAAGAGATTTTAATGACATTAAAGGAAAGAAATGCAATGAATTCATCCACTTTGAGGACTATCTATAATGCAATACAAAAGTAAAGATTAATAGAAGCTGGGGGTAGGACACAAATCCAACAATTAGTGCACTTGTTGGATGAATCATAATACATTGAGTGACATAGGTTTGAAGCTGAAAGTGATGTTGTGAGAGACATTGTTTTCTGAAGTTTTGTTAATTGGTTGTACCTATAAGACAAACAAGTACAAATATCCAGTTATATAGATTGTTGGTGTGATATCTATGGATATGACATTTGTTGGTGCATTTGGGTACATTTCTACTAAAAAAGAAGACATTTACACTTGGTGTTTACAAAGATTGAAAGAGTTGATGGCTAGATCACTTGGGCCTAATGTGATCACTGATGGAGATTTGGCCCTTATGAAAGCAGTTGTCATTGTGTTCCCCAAATGCATAACCTTATTGCGTACATGGCACATCAACAAGAATGTTTTGGCCAACACTAAAGAAATGTTTCCCAAAGATGTTGATTTCAAAAAACTTGTTCAAAATTGGAATGACTTGATGAACAGTGGGACAGAGATGTAGTATAATGAAAAGTTGGGGCTTATGGAGGCAGAATATAGGGCATTTGATAAGGTTCTCACATATGTTAAAAATACCTGGTTGAACCAATTCAAAAATAGTTTGTAAAGGCTTGAATTGATAAGGTGATGTACTTTGGGAACACAACAACCGATAGGATTGAGAGTACACAAGCCAAGTTAAAGAGGTACCTCGGGTCTTCACAAGGGAATTTTGTGACCTCATGGGTTGCCATCAATGCAATGCTTGAGCTACAACACACAAAGATCAAGGCATCATTTGAGAAGAATTCAAGTACGGCTGTGCATCAATACCAAGTTCCTATTTTCTTATTGTTGCATGGATTCATCTCTAGGGATGCATTGGAGAAGATTCGACTTGAGTTACAGCGTGTAGAGAGTGTTGGTGTAGATAAAGGGTTTTGTGGCTATGTGTTGCGTGCAGCACATGGGCTTCCATGTGCTATGAGCTTGCTATGTATGAAGTTGTCCACTCGCCGATTCTATTAGAGGATATCCATCTTCATTGGCAAAGGCTAAGCCTTGATGACCCTAAAACATTGTGAAACTTCAATTATAGAGCTTTACTAGAAAAAATGGCTGATAAGATAGAGAGAAGTGATGAAAATGGAAGAAAAAAGATTGTGCAAGCCCAGTTAGAAATTGTCTCTCCATCTGTGTCCTCTATTGTTCCTCCTATTGAAAAAAATCAAAACAAAGGCAAGGCCAAAGAAGGTGGATACAAAGCGAGACCCCTCTCATTTTGAGTACGTTATTTCTATTGGCTCGAGCTCCTCATCCAATGCAGTATTGAAAAAGAAAGTTTCATAGCAAAAGGTTCATAGGACTCGGCCAAAGATGACATTGAATTATCTTGTGGCATTTGAGAAGGTTAGGCAAGCTACTACCGAGTGTGCGATGTTTGTGAAAAAAGTGATGCACAAACTGAAGAAATTATAAATCTCATTAGTCCAGGTTAGGTGACATTAATATTGGAAAACAAGTCTACAAGATATTACATACTTTTGTACATGATATTTTTTTGTAAGATATACTCTTTTTTGTATTAGTTAATGTTTTTTATTCCATATTTTGTAGTAATTTGTAATAGCGCAGACCCATAGGTGGGTCTAGGGACCCACTTGGAGGGTCTTGGGACCAATTAGGAGAGTCTTGAGACCCATTGAGTGGATCTTGACCACTCAGGGCTGAGACCCACATCTTGGGTCTTAGCTACCTAGGGCTGAGACCCACACTTTAGGTTTTGGCAATGCAGGCCGAGACCCAATTGGGGATTTCAGTCCACCTGGATCGAGACCCTTTTGTGGGTCTCGGCTATCGAGGCCGAGACCTAAAATGTGGGTCTCGACCTTGGGTGGCCAAGAACCAGTCAATGGGTCTTGGTACCCACTAAAATCAATAGGTCCCGATACCCACTCTACTCAATGGGTTCCGATACATTCCAACAACTGTTTATGTAAATTAAACAAAATGCACTTGGTTAGAAACATTCCAAAATTACATTGCAAATTTAATGTTAGATTACACTTGTTTAAAGTCTAAAATAATAATGGGTCCACTAAGCATTACGAGTTGGCCTCCGCTTTCTTTAAAAAAAATGACGAAAAGGCTACGATGATCCTGCATTGTTTGGTACAATGGGACTTGATGGTGTAGTCGCTTCATCAACAGTACCAGATTGTGCTCCTCCAAGGCTAACACCTACGAGCACATCGATCATACCCTCCACACAACTGCTTGCTTCCTCCAATGACCTCTATTCTACAGGCATTGATGTCCATTGTAGCCCAATGTCCAGTGTAGTCCTAATATGCTGGCACAAAAAATAAATGTATTAAAAGAGAAGACGAATGTGGATATGTTTACATGTTTAGTATAAATAAAGAAGTTTCACCCAGTTAGCATCATTGTCCAAAGTCTGACTGCCATGCTTAGCCTCAACTTTTGGATTTTCGACAATAGGATGGGATATTGTTGAATACCACTCCATGTAACTTGGTACAGAGTCCCATGGATGACGTATCTCCTACCCTCGAACACGTGCGCCCAATACATGGTTTTTCCACCCCTTAAATAATTGTGGAATAAACATATGCTTGACCAAATATTTACTTCTAGTGGCACCTTGTTCAGCTTTTATTGGCTCAAGTGGAGCATTAGGTATTAACTGTACGTATCCTAACTGTCGAAGAAATCTATTAGGGTGTTATGACTCTACAACGTCTAAGCAATTAATGAGCCTAATCTAAAAAGCACATCTGGTACAGTTGCACCCTCTCTTGAGTCCCTGTACGGATCCCAGTAAACCTAAAAAAGATGTAAATTCCTTAAGTCATGAAGAATAAAGCCAAATACTTATAATTAAAGGAATTCAATAACATCTATTAATTACCTCGTGAGGACACAACTGGTCTATTGTTTGACAAAGTGTAAACGTATATTCATCATCAACACCCATCTCCATCCTTTGGGTCCACATCATAACACGTGACAAATTATTGTAGTAGTGGGGATTGACACGTGGACGGGTAAAGGGGAAATGATCGTATATCCAACCCTATAGAAATAAAAAAATCAAACAAAAATTATACACAAATGCATATAGAAAACACAAAGTTTTGATCTTTACAAGGGTGACAAATATACCTCAAGCAGAGTGAGATACCTTACAACATGACATACCTCAGCTTGTG
This sequence comes from Tinospora cordifolia, assembly GCA_030144865.1. Taxonomy (NCBI): domain Eukaryota; kingdom Viridiplantae; phylum Streptophyta; class Magnoliopsida; order Ranunculales; family Menispermaceae; genus Tinospora; species Tinospora cordifolia. The sequence continues at coordinate 13,931 of JAJIYU010008025.1, read as the reverse complement.
AAGCACTACCATGCTGGCGGTACAAAAATGCAAGAGCGACTACTCCCCATGCATATGACCTGATAGTGTCTAGATTCTTTAAGAGTTGAAGGAAGAAGACATGAACTTGGGTACTGCTCTTATCAGTAAACAATGTACTGTCTAGTAGATACAAAAGAAAAGCTCTGGTAGTTGCTTCAACACTATAGTATTTAGTTGCATTGCCTTTGGACATACCAAAGAGATTTCTTAGCCATCTTTTACTTATTATCAGTCTTTTAGCCATTCTAATCTCTTTAACAGCTTCTTCCGCCACACCAAGACACTGCACAACACCATCAAACTTCATCGATTTTTTTGAAACTGATTTGCTCATCACTGGAATGCAAAGAAGAATGTGGACATTGTTAAGTGTAATCAACATCTCACCGAATGGGAGGTGAAATGTGTTCGTCTCTGGCTGCCATCTCTCAACGAAAGCCGTAAGCGTCCTATTAGCATAACTATAGGAACATGTGATCAGTGGGCTCAGTTCGGATCTATTGATCAACTCTTGTGGGCAAGTTTGTTCTAGGTGACATTCAAGGTCCTAAGACTTGATCATATTCTCTTGGTTCATATATTTCAATGGGCCTCAATGCTGCGGTAAAAAATCTTTCTTTCAAAAAATTATTATTAACATTTATAGTTGAGAAAAAATATTAAGGATAAAAATTCACCTCATTATTCCATACTGTAGCAACAACATGGTGCTTAAAGCTCTTAAGAACTAATGGATCAAATGGACCACCAGGAAAAAGTCTAAGAACCTGATCGCTTTCTTTATGTTCTTCATAAAACTGGCTTGCTTCATGTTCTTCAACTTCTTCTTGTTGTTGTAAATAATGGGAGGGGTTTCACTGACTGAAGGTAGATTAGATCTTGAACCACCATATCTCACCTCTATGATGCCGTCAATGTGGGCTTAGAAGAAGATGCACTTTTAACTCATTGCTTGGTTTATTTCTTGACACATTTGTCTTTTTTTGTGCCATTTCTGTGAAAAATAGAACTAATCATTAATTTATTATAATATTCAAATGAAAATAACCATATGAATCAAAAACTATAAAAAACAGCTCTCAACTTTGAGTCTTGACCAATTGTAGCAACCCTAAGGAGAGTCTTAGCCAACAGGGACCGAGACTCTTTATAGAGTCTCAACCCTGGTGGCCGAGACAGAGAGTCTTGGCCATGGTGGTCGAGACAGAACAAGAGAGTTTCGACCACCATGGTCGAGACAGAACAAAGAGTCTTGCCAATGGGTAGCCGAGACTCTTCATTGAGTCTCGGTCTTGTTGGCCAAGAATCTTCTCTCATTTTTCGGTTGCACAACAAGGCCGAGACTCTTCTCTCATTTTTCGATTGCACAGGGCCAAGAGCCTCCCTTCATAATGACGTGCCCATTGCTGGTGATTCATAAATTGAAGCTTGCATTTTTTAAACTATGAAAAAATATCTTTTAAATAAAAATAAACTACGACTCTTACCAGATCTGTATTTTTCTTTGGAAGATTTGTTAAAATTTGGCGAAGAGATTTCTTCTACAATACTATGGATTTGGCATCGCAATGACAATAAAAGAACTCTTGAAAGCCTATGTAATAGATTTCTATAAGTTTTTGACACTAAAACTATAGCTTTTGGTATGAAATCTGTGTTTTACATGATTCAGTGGCATGATCCGTTTCTGCTGGTGGAGTGAGCTGTCGATCACGGTGAAGATGATGAGTAATGGTATTGGTTAGGTTAGTTTAGGTTAGTTAGATGTTAAATATGGGTAGTTTTTAATTTTTACAAAAGTATGGGGTGAATATATCAATGTTTAAAAGTGAAAGGGGTGAACTTAGGAATTGGGGTAAACGAATTTAATTTTGGGGTGATTTTAGCTGCTCTCCCTCTCTCTCTCTCTCTCTCTCTCTCTATATATATATATATATATGAAGGCTAACCAAGATCAGACATGCAATACCAAAATAAGATGCCCCCCAACATTAGAAAAAATTCATTGCTCATATGATGCATAAGAGAACTGGAAACCAAATCACCCTCACATTCCAAAATGTGATCAAGAGAGATGGAAAGTTACTATGTGAACATTCCCCAAACCGTCCCCTTATGCCCATTAAAAACTCTATATAAAGGACCCCTGTGCTCTCGTTCTCTTCACCCCAAAGCACGAGCTGGTAAGATTTCTCTTGTTTTTTCTAGCTTCTCTCTTAGCACCTCTTTTAGTTCTTGAGTATTCTTGAACACTTTTGAGTAAACTTGTGTGAAGTTTTAGTGTTCTCGAGTGTTTTAGAGTAATGAAGTGCTGCCAAATTTTAGAATATTCCAACTAAATTGTTCAACGGAGGTGGAAGTAATTTCTAAACTTCTACTTTGTTGTTTTAAATTAATTAGATGTTTATGCATGTGTTAGATTCGGTTTATCACGCATATTTTAATTTCAGTGTAGTAGATATGAAATTTTCAAACCATGCCATGCTTATATCTCACATGATTAGGTTTATTTTGAAAAGTGATGCATGTCTTCGATGTTGATGTGATCATCATGCTGGATTTATTTAATTTAGTGAATGATTCATGTGTGTTTGACTGAAGAAATATGATTAATGATAAGAACCGCATATTGTCACAATGATCCATGGGGATTACTGTGGGTGTTCTTTACATATGATTAGTTCATATGGGTAATGTCCCAACATACATGGAATATGGGTTAGTCCCTAAGTCTAATGAAACTTGACATAAAAGAACGCCTTTTCACTTAAGGGAAGTATTTTGATAAGAACATAAATGACTAAAACCCTTTCAGTCTAATTTACAATTGCGAACAAGAAAATTTTGAAAAACCTAATGATTGTAAGTGTTTGCCTTGAATGTCTTATTAATTTAAAATACTCATTTAGTTGTTTTAGAATGATCTACTGGGCTTTGTGTTCACCCTTCCTACTTTAAATCTCCTAGGGAATTGATTAATTGAAGATGCATGATCAAGACTTAGAACATCTCTACTTAGAATATTTTCTATTTAATTTTAAGGGCATGTTGCCTAAATTTTGATGTTCTGCTGTAATAGTATTTCTGAGTTATGTACCTTTCCTTTATTCAATAAATAAATAATGATAAAGATTTCTATTATTGCTTTGTCTTGTTGAATTAATTATTTAAATCTAATGAGATTGGGGTAAAAGAACTAAAAAGTCAAGTGTGAGTCACTTATAAAGTAATATCAGTCTGGACTTGCCTTGTGGTTAAGTCCACTATGAATTCGGGAGTTGGGGTGTTACAATTTGATTGCTACAACTTCATGAACGGTTGCAAACAAGGTAAACACAGGTTTTCACACTGAACACATGTTCCTCATTACTGTTTGTCTTTTCTAAGTGTATAAACGTCACTTTTGATATAACAAATTATTGGAAATGTTTGAGACGCCCATTTTAGGAGAACAAAAGGGGAGACGTTTAGGCTCAAGGTATAAAACACTTCTACTAATTATAATGCACACTTTGAGTCTTAAGTTAGTGTGTCAAGTGCTAGGAAAGAGAGGAAGAAAAGAGGTGAAGAATAACTTACACACACACTGTAGTTTCTTGGAAACCACGTGATTACTACAATAGGGCACTGCGCACGAAAATTTCTTCTCGGTTAACTGTTGTAGCTATGGTAACGACATGGAAAATCCTACAACATACACATACTTTTTCTGTCTCTTCCTACACAAACTTTGATTACCATGGTGTTGTTCTACCCTACCATGGTATATAGGATAAAACCACACCAACACACATTTATTATGACTTCTTGACACCCCATAGACCATGTAGATTAGATAACCATTGTATTATAGTTTAAAAACACTATAAATGCCTCTGTTCCTAAGGATAATAGTGTTGAATTCTTAAAGATTGTGCGCTCAAGACTATCAAGTAAAGAAGCACAAATTTGAAGAAATCTAAAAAGGAACAGGTGGAAGTGATTACCTTACTCCTTGATATTATTTGAATTTTTAATACTGAACATATTGTGTGTTTACATTGCTTTGAAGGCCTAGGAATATGCTAGGGTGTGGTTAAATAATGATTTGATGCCATGATTTCATATGTTTTACATGAATGTTGAATAACATGATCATTTTATCCATTCTTGATGATTATATGCTCTAATAACATGAGATATACTTGATCGTATCCTAGATACCACAAGATGATTAACATGTCTGATATACATCTATAAGTGATGTATGCTCTATGATGAAATCATATACATGCATATCATGATGAAATGAGTGGTCGTATAATTTTAATCACATTAAATTAAGATTTGAATCACATACCATTGTGGTGGTCTATGGGAGATCACTGTAGGTGTTCTCATGATTGGAACAATGGGTTTATTCCTAGTTCCTGATGACAGAACAATGGGTGTGTCCCTCGTTCTAGGTGATTGAGCAATGGGTGTGTCCCTAGTTCCTAGGTTGGGTGATTATTGTGTCCTTATATCTCATTAGAATCTAGCATCCAATGCATTTTCCTTTTCTCATTTGATATGATGATGATGAGAGAACACTAGGGTAAAGCCTTTCACTTTAATTAATGACTGTTAAACAATCTAATGTTTGAAACACCTAATGTATGATAAGTTTTTGTGTGTTTTGTATTTTTGATTTAAATAATGCTATGGATGTACTGTGTATGATCCACTAGGCTCTTGAGCTCACCCTGCTTTCCATTTCAGGTAACCCTTGAGGCATTGCGAATTGATAGCACCACTGAGTACCGTGTTAGTTAGCTACAAACTTCGTTGTGGAGGTTGTGAAGGTCCATTCCACAAATTACTTCTACGGTATACTGAACTTCAAGAGGCCATAACTTGAGTTTTGAGACTCCTTTTTATGCAATCTTTGGGTCTATTTTATAGAGCTCGCGTTGAAGAACATCATGGCCATGACCATTTTCCTCAACTAGGTCCATGTTTGAATTGAAATGTACATGAACCCATTGGTTTGGAAGGTCAATTCAAGGCTCTGGGTGTCTGATTTGGGTCATTCTTGAGCCTATTCTATAGTACACTTGACAAGGTTCGACATGGTAGTGTCAATTTCCTTGGATTATGCCTACACCATTCTACAAATAGCATGAAAGTTAATATTTCGTAACTAATGTTGGGCGATAATCTTAGTCTTGGTTTGGAGGCTATGGTTGTTAGAATTTTGTGGTTTCGGAGGTTAAAAAGCTTATTCTAGCCACTGTTTGATGGTGAAGTGTTGGACCCTTTTGGGCATTCTATGGTCTTCAAAAACTTACCCAAAGTAGTGTGGTCTTTTTCAGCCATAACGTAACTAAAGCTTTGCGTGAAATAAAAGGAATAGAAACAGAATTTTAAAGAGACTAAGGAGATAACTTATACCTCAACTTTAGCTACTCTTACCTCCAAACTCTCCTCCTCTTCCTATCCTGTCAAGCACACATCAAATGCTTCAATTTGTTGTGAGGAGAATAGGTAGAGAAACTTTCTATTTGTAGTAAATTTTTAATCATTAAAGCCAATTTAGGTATGGTGGAGGCTAGATTAGAATAATGAAGAGGTAAGGAGGATCATGCATGCTTGTTTGCAAGCAATTGTAAGTATCAATGGCGGTGGTTTGAAAATATTATTCATGTACTTTAAAGCCATATTTAATTAATTAAAAATAACACTATCCTCTTTAATTAATTAAATATGATAATGGTGGTGATTGAATAATATTATTCATTTACCTTAAAGCCACTTTATTTGATTAAAAGTGGCACTATCATCTTTAATTGATTAAATTTGATAGTAGTGGTAGTTGAAAAATATTATTTATGTACCTTAATTAGTTTTCATTTAATTAAAATGACACTATCATCTTTAATTAATTAAAGATGATAGTGTTGGTGGTTGAAGAATATTATTCATGTATTTTAAAGCCATTTTTATTTAATGGTAGTCGTTGAAGACTACTGTTATCATCAAATATAGAATTTATTTATTTAAAATAATTAAAACAATCAATTTTACTATTCATGAAATTATTAAAATAGTTAATTATTGATGGTTTGATTTTTTTATTTTTATATTATTTATTGTTTATTATTATTATTATATTATTATTATTATTTCACCTTTATTTATTTATTTTTTAAGTCTCCTTGGTGGCTTGAGCATTTTGATATGAAGCTCATTGTCTAATTTGATCGTTTTGCCTTCGAAATAATTTTTTGAAGTTTATTGTATCCGTGTCGAACCAGTTGAGTGGTCCAATTGTTGATAATGGTCAACCTTTGTTGACCAAGGTTATTTTGACACTTAATTATAATCATCGTGGATAATTATTGACTTAGAAATTTTGGGATATTATAATACTGCTTCCTAAAAAGGAATTTCGTCCTCGAAATTTGATATAGTTAATTATCTGTGTAGTGTGTCATGTCCTAGTCAATTCTGTCTCTAGAAGAGTCTTGAATACTTTGTTTTGATCTCGCTTTTACCTCCCAAGTAGCTTCTTCTATTCCATGGTGTCTCTATAGTACCTTAACTAGTGGAATGTCTTTTTTTATCAAGCTATGAATCTTTTTTTGTCTAATATTCGTATTGCTGCTTCTTCATATGTGGCATCATCTTACAGTTGAATGTCTCCACTTTTTATGTTATGAGATGGGTTCGGGTAGTACTTTCACAACATGAACATGTGAAACATGTTGTAGACACTCGTTAGGTTTTGCATGGGCTCCAGTTTGTAGGCATTGTCGCCCAACTCATTGAATGATCTTGAAGGGACCTATTTGCCTTGGAGCTAACTTGCCCTTCATGCCAAATTGCTTGATGCCTTTTTCTAGACTTACTCAAAGGAAGACTTTGGCGCCTTCTTGAAACTCTAGGGGATGGTGTTGTTTGTCTGCATAGCTCTTTTGGCAACTTTGTGCTATAGCTAATTTTTTTTTTGTATGAGTTGAACCTTGTCATTTGTTTCTTGGATCAAATTAGCTTCTCTTAATATTTGATCTACATTTTCTCTGATACAATGCTTCAAATGGAGTTATTTGTATGCTACTTTGATAGTTCTTGTTGTGTGCAAACTCTGCTAGTTGTAGGTGTATACTTTAATTCCCCTTGAAGTTCAATGCGTAGGCTCTGAGCATGTCTTCAAGAATTTGGATTACCCTTTTAGACTGACCATCCGTCTATGGGTGAAATGAGGTGCTCATTGTGAGTTTAATGCCCAATTCTCTCTGTAGGATTTGCTAGAATTGTGAGGTGAAATGCGCATCTCGATCTGACACGATGGACTTCGGGATGCCATGCAACTTCACTATCTTCCTTACATGTAGTTCCCTCAGCATGTGGACTAGATTCATAGTTTGCATTGGTATAAAATATGCCACTTTAGGGAGACCTGTCACAAAATTCATGGCAATGTTTCCAATTCTACTATGGTATTAGTAGGGGTTGAAGTAGGCCTGATGGTTTTTTGTGCTCAGCCTTTACTTGTTGAAAGGTCAAGCACTTTGATAGGTACTCGGCCACATCTCTCATCATTCCCTTCACCCAATTGGATTTATCCTGAGGTTCTAGTACATTTTGTCTCCTCTTGGGTGTAAGGATTATTTGATTTGATGGGCTTCATCAATGATGGTTTGCCTTAATTGGTCATCCTTAGGTACACAAACTCGCTTTTTGAGTCTTAATATGCCATTGGCATCAATTTTGAAATCTTAATGTTGGCCTACTTGTATGCCATCCTTTATTTTTGTTGTCCACTTGTTTAGCCCTTAAAATTTAAGTATTTTCCTTGGTAGCTCTGAGTCAATGGTAATGGTTGACAAAAATGCACACTGATCCTGCGTTTGAGTGTTGTTGTCCTTCTCCTGATAGGTTTTCCAACTTAGTGCATCAGTTACTACTTTAGCCTTGCCAAGGTGGTAGAGAAATTGAAAATCATAATCTTTAAGAAATTCCATCCACTGCCTATGTCGTATGTTCAAGTTTGTCTGTGTGAAGATTTATTTGAGGTTGTTGTGATCTGAATACAACTCAAACTTCTCCCCATACAAATAGTGTCACCATATCCTTAGTGCAAACACTATAACTCCTAACCCAAGGTCAAACATGGGTAGTTCTTCTCATGAGGCTTCAATTGTCTAGATGTATAAGCTACCACCTTTCCTCCTTGCAACAGTACAGTGCCCAATCAATTGCATGACGTATCCATGTATAAGACATACCCCATTTTGCAAGTGGGAGTAGTGAGAATGGGTGCTAAGGTGAGGTTCCCCTTTAGTCCTTGGAAGGACTATTCGCATTTGTCATTCCATTCAAACTTCACACCCTTCCGTGTCAACCTAGTTATGGGTTCAACCAACTTGGAAAGATCCTTGATGAATATTCTGTAGTATCCTACTAGCCTGAGGAAACTTCTAATTTTCATCACTGTCTTGGGTGTTTTCCAGTTAGTGATAGCTTTAATTTTGGATGGATCTATTGTGATTCCTTTTTTCGAGATGACGTGTCCTAGGAACTTTAGTAATTTCATCCGAAACTCACATTTGCTATACTTGGCATATAACTTATTAGCAGTCAATGTTTCCAGTACCAAGGTCAAATGAGTTTTATGTTCTTCATGAGTTTTGGAGTAAACCAAGACATTGTCTAGGAATAGCATTATGAATTTGTAATAACCCTCAAAAATTGTAAATGTAATCATAGGACAAGTTGGTTGTGTATTTTTGAAAAAAAAATATAATAAATAAATTTATTTTTGGAGAAAGAAGGGATAGGTAATTGTTTTTGTAGAAAAATAAATAGATTAAAGTTATATATATATATATATATATATATAAGAGAAAAAAAACCCAAGAAAATCGGTGGCAACTTAAGAAATGAAGGGAGAGAGGTGGCATGGATGTGAGAAGAGGAGGCAACATTCTTTAAAGGCTTAAAAGGGACTCCAACACTTTGGCATTTTCCCTATTCATCCCCTTTCTTCTTTAGGTTAAAACAAAGAAAAAAAATCTACGACTCCTACTTCAACCTTCCTCACTTTAGAGACCTCTAAATGATTCATTTTTCCACCAAATCGCATGGTTTTTGGCTTGTTGGAAAGAGGGAAGGAAAGGAATTACATAAGTGAGGATCAACTACAAAGGATAAAGATTTATAATAAAAGAAAAAACGTGAAGAGAATAAAGGCTATTGTAAGGTAAATTGTGTTGAATTTGAGGTTGATGATGAATTAGAATGAAATAATGGCATGAATGTTGATACACCAATGCTTGAGCGATGATTTAGGATTGTTCTATGAACTAAAATGATGGCCATGAATGACTAAAAGACCACTCAAACTCTGTGTTGAGGGGTAAAAATGATAATTGAAATAAAAATATTGCTTAAGAGTTAACACTTAGCCAAAATTCTAGGTAAGGAAGGAAGGGTAATGACCCTACTTCAAAGCTCTATAACCCTTGATTTGCTGAATCATGATGAGTAGAGCTTAATGAAATTGAAAATAGGATGTTACAGGAGTAAACTAAACTAAGGATGGAGAATGTTCGTGTTAATTTGGTCATTCAAACTGTGGATGAAATTGCTTAGTTGAGTTATGAGCTATGTTTGAGTAATAGAACATGCTTAATTGAGCGGTAAACCCAATCTTAAAACCTAAGGTGGATTACTTTGAAAATTCTGAGCATTTGACCATAGCAAAACCATATTATGAAGCTCATTCTAGAAAAATCTCAGAGGAAAAGCACGGGTGGACTGACCACAATCGATCCATGAAAAGAGCTATGGGAAATAGGTTGACAGAAACTCACTATGTTGGCCTGAAATCAAAAAAGGGGAAAACCTATATTAGGATTGTCCTATGAGGCTGAATTTTGGTGGGTAGAACTCTTAGATGTTCTAGTGTCTAATCTCCCAAAATCAACAACAATTGATTTTAGGAAGGGGGTTAATCAAACTCAAAGCCAAACCCTATCACTAGCAGTTACGTGAAAAATGTGAACCCAGAAACCTTACAAAATGATATCCTAAAATCTTGAATAAAATTTTTTGGAATTATTTGGAGGGTCCTAAGTAAACTTTGGAAAGTTTGATAGCATTTTAACTGCTAGATATGTAAGAAAACTAAAAAAATTATGACTGAAATTAGATTTTTGTTTCACATAAGGACAAAGGTGCAATGGGGTACTGAAATCAAGGGCTTCCACTACCTAGAAAAATTATGGAAAAATCTTAGTGAAATTAGGTTGGTTGATGAGACTCTCCACCAAATTTGGGGTCATTTGAGTATAAAATGAAGTGTTAGTAAATTTCACAAGTTGCACCATTGTACATCGACCTGGTATATACAACACCTAAACTCAAACTCAAATGTATAATTGTATAGCATTGGGTTAGTTGGACCTAAGAAGATGTCAATAGAACATCTACAATGAGGAAACATGTTTAACTTGTAAAGAACCATTGATCAAAACTATATTGTTGACTATAAATGTGAACCAACAGTGCATAAACTGGTATAGCTGACAGTTAATGTGATCAGGTAATTCAAGGCTCAAGAAAACACAAGATCAATAAAGAGAGGAGTAATATATCTCTGTGAGTATTTCTTTAATTTATTGGCTTAAGCATGTGCATTCTGTTAACATTAATCATATATGTGCATTGTGGATTATTAGTATGTGATGCATGATTTATCGGGTTTTATATCTCTTTTGGACTTTCTAGACGTTGTCTGGGTTTATGAGTGAGATTTGGTGAGCTTGCATGTTGTTGCAGTGACATTAGAGGTAGGCAATAGCCAATAGACATAAGTTCTTAGTTTTGGACTATTTGGCTCATGAGAGTTTCGAGGTTAGACTTATGTGTTTTATTAATGCGACCATGATCATATTATTGTTGCATTTATATTGGTTAGGAGCATCTAAGCATGCATCCATATATGTTTAGAATACTTGAAATTAGTGATAAGTTAGGTTTGTTGCTCAGTGAGCCTCGTGGTTATTTCTGGGCTCATTACTCTCTATTATTACATTTTACAAGTCCTTCCCAGTTGGATAAAGGGAAACAACTGCTCATTGAGTAGAGTGGGTTGTGTAGATTGAGTAGTTGCTTATACAGATCAATCCAGTTGTTTTAACATTCCGTGGAACTCTACCGTGTTGTACTATGACTTTGATGAATGTATGTATAACTCTGAATGTCTAAAATTAAGTTAAACCTTTTGCTATGTGTGACATTTGTTATTTGGATTGAAGTTGCTTAAATAATGTATGTGTAATAGAAGAGGCTTAACAACAGTTGGGCAGGTAGATGGAGTAGTTTACACGTCAGGCTGTTGTGCCGGTCGAGTCACCAATGGGGTCCCAACAATGTTGGTATCAGAGCCTAGTTAATATTCGAGACCAAATTTGACATCAAAGTTGTTCAAGTGAAAGATCACATGTTACCAATGTACATAGTGGATTAATTAGGGAGTTACCTTAGTTAGATGAAATGTTTGGATTGCTTGATTGCTATTGCGGGTGGGTGTGTGCGTGATATTTGCTAGACTGTGCACTGAGTTGGTCTGGCTGGCCATGAATCTACCGGGTTTACAAAATGTCACGTCGATGTAGGCCCAATGAGCTACAACTAGCATGGGTTACCACTATTCTTGATACTATTTGTCGCAGTCATGAGCATGTGCGAGCACGATTGATTTGCCTTGAAGTCATGGTCAATTGAGCACTGCACCCACTTGAGCGACAACAGTCCAGAACTAAAGATGTTATAGTAATAGTTCCAATAGTTGTTGTAGCAACACCCAACAATATCTCATTGAGTGTCAATATCAATAAGTAGAGGACGAGGGAAGTTGAACCCTCAAGGGTAAAAGTAAAATAGGCTAAGCAAGTCTATAAGAGTTGTGGTTGATCATTGAGATGATTGCACGGCAACAAACTTTTTTGTTGTGTATAAGGTAGTAGTCATAACTCAAGTTACGATGTATTTTGGGGTGTATAAAGGAAAAGAAGGTAAGGAACTGTAGGAGTACAGATGGTGGGTCATCTTAGGATGTACACACTAACTCTGGTTAAATGAAATATTAGTTAAGTTTCATCTGTGCATGTGTCTATTGATTACTTTATATGATAATAAATGACTATGTATCATAAATGCAGATTAAAATGCTAAGAAGTTATCCACATAGATAGCCATAAGAACCCATACCACCCTAATTGAGCAAAAAGATATGCCAAGGTTAGAAGAGTGGATAAGGGTTCAGGGAGGAAGCTACAAGCATCAACAACTACCATTCATCAGTGTATTAATGGAGTTGTAGCAGAAATACATAGAGTGATGCCCACTAATCCTCTTACAGTAGAGTAGGAACTGATTGAGGAAGAATGTCCTAGATGTAAGAAAAAGAAGTCACGGGACAAGCTTCTTAAGAAGTTTATAGATCTAAAACCAAAGGAATACTTGGAGGAGTAAACCTACAATATGTTGAGGATTGGTTGCTGAACATTAAGAAGATAACAATATCTATGACACTTAAAGAAGATAACTAGGTTCTATTTACTGCACATATGCTAGAGGGTGATGTAGCAAGATGGTGGTTATCTATTTTGGCAACTGAACACCAGGTGGCTAGTTAGGGTTGATTCTGAAAATTGTTTCTAAAGGCTTTCGTTCTTAGAGCAGAACGGGAAAGAAGGAAGGTGAAATTTCTTGCACTTTGACAAGGAACCATGTTAGTTAGAGAATATACCTACAAGTTCTTGCAATTAGAATCATATGCTAAGGGACTTGTGATGGACAGAAAGAAAGAGTAGGATTTTATCGAAGAGGATTAAAGCTTGACACTTGTCAAAATGTGCATGGGTCTACGTTTGAAACATTGTTTCGTAGAACACTTTGCTACGAATTAGATTGTGATGATAAACCATCACAAGTGCAGTTGATTCAGAGTGGAGAGATGATATGTCCAAGTTCTACATCCAGAAACCAAGGGTGGCAAAAAAAGAACTTTAGGAAGAGGAAGTTCAACCAAAGGCTAAGGACTCAATATCACAATTCATCGACTGATACTCTTATATTGGCAATTACACCAACATGAGGGATGTCTGGTTTGATATTGAGTCAGCTAGGAGAATAGAATCTTTTGAGCAGTAGCAACAAGAATGACAAAGGTTCAAGTTCTAAGTCCCTAGTGAAAGTTGCACAACCTAGACAGATGGGGAAGAGGCAACCATTTTCTTGCTTCTAGTGTTGTCAACTTAGGCATAAGAAACTTGAGTGCCCTATCCTAGTTAGATCGGCAATTGGTACCTAGGTGGTTAGAGCAATGGCACATGCTATCACCATGCCAAATCCAAAAGCAAACAAGACGTTGGTGGAAAGTACTATTTTTATTTTAGATACATCCATTTATTTACTAATTGATGTTGGTTCTACATTGTCATTCATACTTGGACAAGCTATAGATAGATTAAATTTAAAACTAGTTAGGGCATCCTCATGGTTAGTATTAAGTAGTGCAGCTAGTGAAAGAATCTATCCCAATATGATCTATGAGCAATGTGTATTAAGGTTGGGAGATTTCGACACTAAGTGGATTTTCAATTGTTGGAATTCTTGGAATTTGATGCAATCTAGGTATGGACTTGTTAGCTGCTTACCATGCATATGTGGATTGTTTTGCTAAGAAAGTTGTATTCCAAGTACGAGGAGAGTCAATGGCGGTATTTCAGGGTAGAGCCACTAAGAGACCCAGTACTGAGGGAAGATAAGTGTAACACCCCAACCCCCATGTTTCTTTGATTTGAGTGTTGGACTAAACCACCGTTCTTTTTGACAGTGGACTTAACCAATATGTGGGTTGGGTCCGTGCTACTTTACAA
>JAJIYU010008024.1:0-18473 GCA_030144865.1 Tinospora cordifolia | reverse complement strand
AACATTGAAAGGGAGGTGGGTTATCCTGCCCTAGAAAGCGCGGTTGCTAAGCAGACTTCGGTCTCGCCGCCCGATCTGGAGGTTGTCCCACCAGCTCATATGAGTAGTCGGAGTTGAAGAACATTCTTAATGAACTAGGTACTTAAGCCCCAGGTCCTAGGTTCGAATCTCTGCGGAGGCGAAGGAACGAATCTCTACGGAGGTGAAGGAAAACCCCTAGGGGAGGGGACAGTACCTAGTAAGTCAGAGCCGCCATGCGGTGCGCCATGCGACCACCACGCGGTGTAGGTCCAGTGGGACCAGTGGGCCCGGTGGGGTGTGACAGCAGGACCTGTGACCAAGTTTACTAAAAAGGGAGTTAAGGTCAAATGGGATGAAAAGTGTGGACAAGCATTCCAAAAACTGAAGAAAAGATTGACTATGGCCCCTTGTGTTAACTACTCCAATTCCTAGTGTCAGTTATAGCCTTTATACTAATGCCTTGCTCAGTGGACTGGGTGCAGTCTTAATGCAGGAAAAACAAGTTATCGCTAATGTTTCGAGACAACTAAAGGTCCATGAGAGGAATTATCCTACTCATGACCTAGAATTAGCAGCCATAGTGTTCGCCCTGAAGATATCGAGACATTACCTTTATGGTGAAAGGTTCGATCTATTTTTAGATCAGAAGAGTCTAAAATATATCTACACACAAAAGGAGTTAAACCTTAGGTAATAAAGATGGATGGAGTTTCTTAAAGATTATGAGTTCTAATTACACTACCATCTAGGGAAGGCCAATGTAGTGGTCGATGCCTTGAGTAGGAAGCTCCACAAACATGAAGAGAAAAAGGGCCAGATGTACTAATTGATTGAGAACTTTAGACATGGAGTGACCCTTAATGAGGAAGAAGCCTACCTCTGCAACATGTCTTACCAACTGGACCTTATACAGCAGATTAGGGAGGAACAAAGGTAAAACAAGTTGTTTGCTAGACTGATGGAAGGTGTTAAACATGGTAGACATCCTGATTTCAGGATAGACACTGAGAATACCCAATGGCTCGGGGCGAAGATCTGTGTACCTTAGAATGGGCAGAGTAAGAAAGTCATCATGGATGAGGCTCATCAAACCAAATATACGATGCATCCAAGAGGAGACAAGATGTACCAGGACCTCAAAAAGACTTACTGGTGAAAAGGAATGAAGAGAGACGTTGCTAAGACTGTCTCCAAGTGCTTAACTTGCCAACAAGTTAAAGTAAAGCACCAAAAACCCTCTGGAATGTTACAACCACTCCCTATCCCTGAATGAAAGTGGGATAACATTGCCATGGACTTCGTCAGTGGTTTGCCTAGGAACCAGAAGGGAGAAGACATTGTTTAGGTTATCATGGATCATCTCACCAAAGTGGCTCACTTCTTGCTAATCAAATCCATAGACCAAGTTAGTAAGCTGGGAGAACTCTTCGTCAAGGAAATAGTGGGGCGTCATGGCATGCCTAAATAATTGTGTCTGACAGAGACTCTTGCTTCACTTCACAGTTCTAGCAGAGTCTACATAAGGAGTTGGGTACGAAGCTCACCATGAGTACGACATTTCATCCTCAAACAGATAGACAGTCTGAGAGAGTTATCCAGATTTTAAAAAATATGCTGAGGTTTTGCATCCTAGACTTCAAGGGGAACTGAAGTACCTACACCTGGTGGAGTTTGCCTATAACAATAGTTATCAAGCAAGCATTAAGATGGCTCCATTCGAGGCTCTTTATGGAAAACCCTGCAGATCGCCTACCTATTGGACAGAACTCGAAGATCACGTGTTGATCGGTGTAGACATGCTAGAAGAAATGAACAACCAAGTCAAGTTGATACAAAAGAGACTGATCACAGCACAAAGTCGTCTGAAGAGTTATACTAACAAGAGGAGAAAACCACTAGAGTTCCAAGTTGGGCACAAAGTGTTTCTAAGAATCAATCCTCAGAAGGGCATCAAGAGCTTCGAATTCAAAGGGAAGTTGTCTCCTAAGTTTGTTAGACCCTTTGAAATACTTTGAAGGATCAGGGAATGCACTTATGAGTTGGACCTACCAAACTAGATGAGTTCAACTCATAATGTATTCCATGTATCCATGTTGAGGAAGTACGAACCTGATCCTGTTCACATCATCCATTAGGCAGAAATAACTATCCAAGATGATGCTATTTACTAGGAAACAATAGTTAGAATCCTCGATCACAAGGTACAAAGTCTAAGAACGAATGACATTCCGTTGGTGGAAACAGCTGTGGAAACATCACGGGGTGGAAGAAGCCACCTAGAAACTAGAAAGCGAAATAAAGACAAAGTATCCACATCCTTTCAATAGAAATCCTTAACTATGTGAAAATTTTGAGGATGAAATTTTTGTAAGGAGGGTAGCTTGTAATACCCTGAAAACTCCGTACCAAATGAAACGAAATTCAAGGTCTATTCAGTGAAATTTCGATGCAAAATGAAATCGAGCTCATTTCATGGCTTAATTTGGTAGGTTCTAAAACTCTCATTTAGTGACCTTTAGGAATCCAAAATCATCTGAAATGAAGTAAAGTGACTTGAACCAACCAATTGAACAACATATCCGAAAATTAGCTCAATTTGTCAAGATTAGGGCTCTCATTTTGTTAACACCCTTAAGGGGTTTAAATTAGGAAAGAAGTGGCATTTATGGTACTTCGAGGAGTTTGAATGACCCAAAATTCAATGGGATGGCATAAACTAACAAGACACACAACATATCCAAAAATTGGGATGATTGACCAAGATTTGGGTGAGTACCTTCAGTGGGCCTTAAATAAGAAAGGTTTCTAAAGAAAATCACCTTGGGCCAAACTATACCTTAAAATTTTTGTCTTGATCATATGGCTCCAAAACTATAGGTTATACACCTAAATTCCTAGTGATTAGGGAGATATTAAATTTTATTAAATTCATGTGAACCCATGAAGGCATGGCCACTCAAAACACGTGCAAGTCACATGGGTGGAACATTATGATCGAGTGCACCCCACCCCACTCAACCACCATGGGATGTCTTTCCTTTAGTGATTCCGTGAAACATGATCCAATATACCACACATGTGATTCAGTACACCACCCATAAGAGACATACCACCTAGGATTTGGAAATCCATGAAGATTGATTCCATGCACCAAGCTAAGTGATCATGTGCTCCATGCCTCACCTAAGCAAAACCGGCCCACCCATGCACATGTGTGTGTGCACACATGTGAATTAACCTAATTAGAAAGGTTTGAAATCTAAATTGATGCGCTAAAATAAAAACCCTAGCCGTCCTATGTATCTAGCAAGGAAACCAAAATAGAAATTCCCTTCTTACTCACCTTAGCGCCAAATCTAGGAGATATGCCCACTTTGTGTGCCATCTATGGGTCCAGCTCAGATCAAAAGGTTTCCTAGAACCTAGATCAGTATCGAAGACTATGATATGGTGTCTCTCATGTTATGATACTATGCTCACTTGGTTGGACGTCCAAAAGAGAAGAAGAAAAAATCACGCCTTATTTGCCTTGTATGATGAACAAGCAAGAGAACTAAAGGAGAAGGTTCTAATAGAATATTCTTTCTGACTATGAGATGTTCGGAATAGATTTAGAAGGGTTCTAGAATAAAGATATTCTTTGAATTTGAGTTAGAAAAATGCTAGAGAATATTCCTTGGTGCCATAAGAAAATAGGCAAGATTGGTGATCCATGAACTCACTTACCTCTTTAACACTCTAAACGTTTGGAAACTTGCCCAAACATTGAGAGTTGTCCAAGAACTACCCAAGGACTTCCCATATGCTCATAAGCACTTATATAAACCCCCTAAGTTGCACACAATTCCTCATTCCAAGAACAAGATAAACTTCTCCTTGTTATGCTCTCAAACTTCTTCTTCTTCCTCTTCTTTTTATTTATATTTCATGATTTACTACAAGAAATTGATGATACAACGACGTTTATTCAACAACATGCAACAATGACCATTGTAATAGAACGCATACAACAACGTTCATAAACTGTTTGTTGTAAAATCGCTTATGTAAAATGCGTACAACAACATTCACGTTGGAAACGTTTGTTGAAAAGGCTATTACAATGAACACTCGAATGTTGTTATATACTATTAGAATAGTTGTAGTTGCACGTTGTCAAATGACTCCTTTTACAACGTTCATTTGTAGATTGTTGTTAAAAGAACATAAAGTATTAGAACACTCATTGACGACGTTGTCTACAGCCGTCTATAACAACAATTTATTTGACTGTTGTAAAAAAATGGTATAAATAAAAATAAAATTAATTTGCCCAAAAATTATTTTTAATAAATTAATAATATAAGTTAAAATTAATTCTGTGAGTAAAATAATAAATAAGAAGAAGAAGATAAAAAAACTAAAGTATGTTATTTTAGTATAAAATTAATACCTTTGATAAAATATATTACTTAATCCTCTAATTGATAAAAATAATTAAGTTATTTCTTAAATAATTTTATTTTATTTACTAAATTATTTTGTTGAATAATTTATTTTATTTTAGTTGATAGTTTATTTTTATTTTTCTTGAGATTTTATTGTATTATTAAATTTATTTTAGAAATGTATTATTCATTTGTTATATCACATTTTATTCACATGTTATCTCCACGTTATTCATATGTTATATCGCATTTTGTATGGTATACCGCATTATTCAGACATTATTCTTACATTATAACACTATTCACGCTATTTATGCGTTCTTCAAATATTATATATACATCATTCGTTTGTTATATCTGCATATTTGCGCGTCATTCAAATATTATACATATACTATTCATTTGTTGTACCCGCATATTTCGTGTTATTTAAATATTACACATTCATTATTCGTTTATTATACCGCATTATATATATATATAGTATTTTTGACTGTCAATCCCCTCATAGCTTAGGTGATAAGGCATCAAAATGTTGATATAGGTGGGCAGGTTTCAACTCCCAATGGGAGCTTGTTGGTGTAGGTGTGTATATATTTGTCAAAAAAATGACATTTTTGACTGAATGATGCAGCTATAACAAACAAAAAATGCATGTATAATATTTGAATAATGCTCAAATATGCGTGAATAGTGATATAATATAAGAATAATGTATGAATAATGTAGATATAAAAATTGTTCAATTTTTTGGTATAAAAATTTGAAAATAACATGTGAATAATGCGATGATAACATGTGAATAAAATGTGGTATAACAAACAAATAATGCGTACATAATATTTGAATAACGCGCAAATATGTGTGAACAGTGGTATAATGTAAGAATAATGCTTGATAATGCAGTTTAACATATAAAATGCAGTATAACATATGAATAATGCGGGTATAACACATGAATAATATATATATAATGCCTAAATAATGTAATATAACATATAAAATGCGATATAACATATGAATAATGCGGGAATAACATGTGAATGAAATATATATATATATATATATACAGGATATATTTGATTGTGAATCCCCCATAGCTTAGGTGGTGGTAAGACATCACATATCCACATAGGTGGGCAGGTTTCAACTCCCAATGGGAGCTTGTCGGTATAGGTGTGTGTGTATTTGTCAAAAAAATAGTATTTTTGACTGAATAATGCGGGTATAACAAACAAAAAATGAATGTATAATATTTGAATAATGTTCAAATATGTATGAATAGTAGTATAATATAAGAATAATGTTTGAATAATGTTGTAACACTGCAACCCCCACATTCTTTGAGCATTGGACATAACCATCATTCTTTGACAGTGGACTTAACCATTTGGCGAGTTGGGTCCATGCTACTTTACAAGTGACACACACTTGACTTTCTATGTCTATTATCCCATGCCTCAATGCAAATTAAGAATACATAATCCAACTTTAATTTAACAAGGTCACATTGTAAGAGATAAAGGAAATACTAATCTTTATTAATTCACAAAGGGAAAAAGTACATAACTTTTATTAAAAACAATTTCGGCAAAATCAAAACTTGGCAACATACCTACATAGAAACTTTCCAAAAATATTAAGAAAAACGTCTCTTAACTAAAATCCGTGGCACGATCAACTTCCTGAAAAAAATAAGAGAGGAAGAGGTGAGCACAAAGCTCAGTGGATCTTTTTCAAACAACTATTTTTCAAATTCAAACCAATAACACATTCATATTTCAAACACTTGTATACATTAGGCGTTTCAAGCATCCATTTGTTTAAAGTTGAGACTTTAGACCAAAAGGATTTTTAAGCCCTTGATGTTCTTAACAAAGTACCTCCTTATAGTGAAATATAGCTTTTCTTAGCCAATTTCATTGGACTTTTGGAACTTAGGGGACCTTACCCGCCAACCAAGTACTTTGGTCTTAAAACCATATGAACTAATCATATGAAAAGAACATCCATAGCAACCCACATGTTTGCTTTGATGGTACGTGGTTATTTTCACCATCTTCCTTTGTTAAATCTTATATCCTTAAATCATCAAATAAATTTCAAAACAGTCGAACTAAGATAAATAAGATTCAGAATATGAATAGTCAAAAAATCAAATCATGAAACAACCATAATCATGCATTATACTTTGAAATAAAGCCTAAGCATGATTCTAAACATGTCATGAATATTATGAATGCATAAATCTGAACAAAGATCAAATCTTAAACTGAAATATATTTTAGAATACTAAAACTGAAACTATTTTGATTTCTAAAGCCATACAAATAATGAACATGCTAGTAATTCGAATAAGAAAAAGGGGTGTTCTAGAAATCGCTTCCACCTTGAGATGTATTTTCTCAAAAGTCCAGCAAAGCTCCCAACATTTTCAATACTTCCAAACACTAATAAAACAACTCTCTACTAGCTTCTAAATGCTGGAACTAAAAGCCTCTCACCTTTGCACAAAAGAAAACGAAAAGAAAAGAAGAAAAAGAAAAAGAAGAAGTTTGAGAGGACTATTTTGATGATTTCTCTTATTCTTGGAATGAGTGATTGTGAGCAACTTATCGGGGTTTATATAGGAGCACATGAGCATACGGGACATCCTTGGGCAGCTTCCTACTTTTGAGCAAGTTTCCAAACACCAAAAGAGAAATATGACAAGTTTGCACAGGGATCACTAAACTTGCCAATTTTGTTATGAGCCATGATTTGGTTCTTCATTAAATTTCTTAATCAATATCAAGGAATATTTTCAGACTTAGAATAATGCTAATATCACTATGGGATGTCCCAAGTTAGATTAGATCATGCTCATATAATGTTCTTATTTGGATTCATAGCTTGTTCATCACACAACTCATATGGAAAACTTTTTTATTCTCTTTTCTTGGACGCCAAGAATGGGGAGTATGTTATCAACCTTGAGAGGACACTAGATCATGGTTTTAAGAATCCAATGTTGGATCATGGGAACATTCTAATCAAGCTTACATGAAGGCTGGTGCACCACATTGTCTCTTCCCTTGAGTTGACGCCAAAAGAGAAGGAAAGTTTCTAATTTTGGAACCTTCTAATTTTGATTGTGTGGACAACAAGGGACGGCTAGGGTTTGGTTCTAATTAGACATTTAACACTTCTAATTTGGTTGCTCACATGTGCACACACTCACATATGCATGTTTGGGACGTTTTTGGGTTATGTGGGTGCACACTTGATCATTCTCTTTAGTACATGGTATATAGGATCATTTTACATAGATTCAAATAAATAAACATCCAATGGAGTTTTGGGTAGGGTGAGGGTACACTCGATCACGGTGTTTTACCCATATAACTTGCACATGTTAGGGTGTATGTTTATGTCATGATGACCTCATTACTACTCATGGGTTCACAAAAATTTGACAAAAATTAATATCTTATTATTCACAAAGAATCATGATTTATAACTTATAGTTTTATAATCACATGAAAAAAATAAAGAATTTTGATATATGGTTTGACCAAATTGGTTTTCATGTACTTTCCTTATTTCAAACCCACTAAAGACACTATGAAATGAAAACCCAAATCTTGGTCAATTGTTTAATTTTTGGAGATGATGTTTATTTTGTTAATTCGTGTCATCCTGTTTTGTTTTGGTTCATATGGATTCCTCGAAGCACCCTAAATGACAATTGTTTATAATTTGAACCCCTTGAACGACTATTGGTAAATGAAAACCCTAACATTGACCAATTGCTCTAATTTTTGAATATGTTGTCCAATTAGTTGGTTCATGTCACCTTACTTCATTTCAAGTTGATTTGGGTCCTTAAGGATCACTAAATGCGAGTTTTGAAACCTACTAACTTTAGCCCTGAAATGAGCCTAGTTTCATTTTGCACCCAATCGCACTGATTTGATGATAAATTTCATTTAGTTGAATATAGAAAATATAGGGTATTACAACCTACCCTCCTTAGAAAAATTTTGTCCTCGAAATTTGTACATAACTAAGGATTTTTTGTGAATAGATGTGGATAATTGGTCTTTATCTTACTTTTGAGTTCTTAGGTAGCTTCTTCCACCTCGTGATGTTTCCACTGTACCTTCACTAATGGGATATCCTTCATTCGTAGACTCTGCACTTTATGGTCGAGGATTTTTATTGTTGATTCCTCGTAAGTAGCATCATCTTGAATATTCACCTCCTCCCAGTGGATGATGTGAGAGGGGTCAAGTTTGTACTTTCTCCCATTTCTTTAATGTATAGAACACAAGAGCTTAACATAGCCTCTAGTGTCTGGGTAACTCTCTCAGACTTGATCTGGATCTCGTTGGCAAAAATTAGCCACTTTAGTGAGATGATTCACAATTACCCATACAATATTTTCTCCCTAAATCTTAGGGTATCCTCAGCATCTGACCTAAGGTTAGTATGCTTGTTTTATTCAATTTCCTCTATTAGGCTTGTAAGTCATTCATCTTGCCTTTGTTCACCCCCAATCTGATTGCAAAAGATCCGGTGGGCAAGACATGTTGTAGAGATAGGCTCATTTTTCATTTTAGGTTCATACGTAGCCTAAAGTTCTCAATCTATTTGAAGGTCAAAGTTTTTTTTTTTTGTCATACTCCACCTCCATCTCAGTGGACTCAACCACACGGCAAGCCTTGGGTTATTACTAACACTTTCTATTCCCAAACTTTCTATTTTGAACCTTCAAAATACAACAACAAGGATTCTTAAGGGAATAAATTTCATTAATTGGAAAAGTTCAAGTACAAAACCTCATTCAAGCCAAAAGTCGTAAATGCTAACATATAACAATTTTAAGTAAAGGATTCTACGACACTAATTAAATTTAAAACAAATTTGTTTTCCTTTCATAATATTGTTATAGTATGGTTTCTAGGGTAGGTCTTGATCTTCTTGAGCCTCAATAGCAAACATTTTGGCCTAGTTCTGCCCACGACCTTGATTCAGCCCCTAGTTGGCATTTTGTTGTTGTTGTCTACTTTGAGAATGATCATTCTAACCTCCTCCCTTAGTGTTGTGTGGCTGAGGAGCCTGAGTGGGTGTAGTTGGACAGTTTCTTGCTACATGACCCTTCTACTTGCACACATAGCACAATCCCTGCTTCCTTACCTGCTCTTTTAGTTCATCTTTATTTTGCCAATATTTCTGGGTCTATGGTGCCTTCCCACCACTCTTATTCTTTTTCTGGGCATCTGGGTTCTCTATTTTACTAAGCCTCTTGTTCTTTCCTCTCAACCTTTGTTCTAAGTTGAGTTCATACTCTAGGATTCTTATATGTCTTTAAGCTTAGAGTCATAATCACTTTTCGAATCTCAATCTTGAGACCTCGAGCAAACCAATTAGTTTTCATTCTTTCTTCTTAGATCAACTCCCAGGAGAACTTATCCAATTTTGTAAACTTTCTCTCGTACTCAGCTACAGTTAAGTCCTTCTGATTCAACCTGACGGAGTCCTCTTGTAGCTTCCACAGTATCATCTCCGGAAAGAACTTTTCATGGAAGACCTCTTTGAATTCTTATTGACTCATCGTTTCAACATCAATGTTTGTTTCAGCAAATATTCGTACTACCATGACTCTAGATTCAGTTTCTAGGTTCTTGATCTATTTAGTGGCCCAAAAGTTTTTCTTCTAGGTTCTTTTTTGGCATGGGTAAGGGATTTGGTCTCAAAGCAAATAAAAAGTAAACCATGCATATCACACAATCATACAATCAAGCTAGCACAACAGGGTTTCAGGCTTCCACCTAAGCTTTCAGGTTCAAGTGTTCCATACCACTCTACCCCTTCCACTTAGGCTTTCACCCAGAACAAAGTCGCACCCAAACAATTTCGCAAATTGCTCGATAACTAAGGTTCTCGAGCCCACTATACTCTAGCATCCCATACCAGCGAGCATAGAGAAACCTATTCTGCCAAAGTTACCGATCATTCACCATACATGGTCCATCATTCTTTGAGTCCAGGCTTCCTCGATATCCCTGAATTCCTATGTATCCCCTACTACATAGAAACCAAAAGATACAAAAGCTTTCCGATCTCGTGTCCTAATCAAACAATTTTCTATTTTCACACAAGTTTTCGTCTCTAGCTTATGCCCTAGAGATTTATGCTTTTGATCCACTGTCTCACCCATGGGTACACCACGTTTCTACCTAGGGTCTTTCTTTAAACCTAGGGTTCAATCTAGTTGATTCACAACCTTTAGCTAGCTAAGATACCATCTTTGGCATCTTTTTCAACTTCTATTCGATTACTTGCCCTAATTTTCCACCTTCTAATTTTCTTTTATAAAAAGTAAAGTTGTTCTTCAACTCAAACTACTCGTACAAGCTGGTGGGACAACCTCTAGATCAGGCGATGATACCGAAGTCTGTTTAGCAACCGTGCTTTATAGGGCAAGATAACCCACCTCCCTTTCAATGATTAGCTTTACTCAGGACAAGGCTTACCCACTATCAGCTCAACTTGTAGTCTTTGTATCCAAACAAAACATTTTAAAACATATATTTTATTTTTGAAAATACTTTCTAAAACATTTTTCAATTTCAAAAATAGAGGGTAGGGCATTCAAGATTCACATCAATTAAAAGTGAAACCCTAATTTGAGTTTCTAATTCTAGTCAAACAGCCACTGATTGACTTTCTAATTCTAGCCCAACAACACATGTTTAGGCTTGAATTTCTATTTCTAGCCTAGCATATCTAATAGCTATGCTTTGATACCAGCTTCGGTATCAAAGGAAACTTTCTAATTTTGGCCCAGCAACTAATGCCTAGGCTCTGATACCACACTGGTAACACCCCAACCCCCACATTCTTTGAGCATTGGACATAACCATCATTCTTTGACAGTGGACTTAACCATTTGGCAAGTTGGGTCCATGTTATTTTACAAGTGACACATACTTGATTTTCTATGTCCATTATCCCATGCCCCAATGCAAATTAAGAATACATAATCCAACTTTAATTTAAAAAGGCCACATTGTAAGAGATAAAGGAAATACTATTCTTTATTGATTCATAAAGGGCAAAAGTACGTAACTTTTAATTAAAAACAATTTCGGCGGAATCAAAAATTGGCAACATGCCTACATAGAAACTTTCCAAAAATATTAAGAAAAACGTCTCTTAACCAAAATCCGTGGCATGATCAACTTCCTAAAAAAAATAAGAGAAGAAGAGGTGAGCACAAAGCTCATTGGATCTTTTTCAAACAACCATTTTTCAAATTCAAACCAATAACACATTCATATTTCAAACACTTGCATACATTAGGCGTTTCAAGCATCCATTTGTTTAAAGTTGAGACTTTAGACCAAAAGGGTTTTTAAGCCCTTGATGTTCTTAACAAAGTACCTGCTTGGAGTGAAATATAGTTTTTCTTAGCCAATTTCATTGGACTTTTGGAACTTAGGGGACCTTACCCACCAACCAAGTACTTTGGTCTTAAAACCATATGAACTAATCATATGAAAAGAACATCCATAGCAACCCACATCTTTGCTATGATGGTACGCGGTTATTTTTACCATCTTTCTTTTGTTAAATCTTATATCCTTAAATCATCAAATAAATTTCAAAACATGGAACTAAGATAAATAAGATTCAGAATATGAACAGTCGAAAAATCAAATCATGAAACAACCATAATCATGCATTATACTTTGAAATAAAACCTAAGCATGATGCTAAACATGGCATGAATATTATGAATGCATAAATCTGAACAAAGATCAATCTGAAACTGAAATATATTTTAGAATACTAAAATTGAAACTATTTTGATTTCTAAAGCCATACAAACAATGAACATGCTAGTAATTCGAATAAGAAAAAGGGGTGTTCTAGAAATCGCTTTCACCTTGAGATGTATTTTATCAAAAGTTCAGCAAAGCTCCCAACATTTTTAATACTTCCAAACACTAATAAAACAACTCTCTACTAGCTCCTAAATGTTGGAACTAAAAGTCTCTCACCTTTGCACAAAAGAAAACGAAAAGAAAAGAAGAAGAAGAAGTTTGAGAGCACTATTGTGAGAGATCTCTCTTGTTCTTGGAATGAGTGATTGTGAGCAACTTATGGGAGTTTATATAAGAGCTCATGAGCATATGGGACATCCTTGGGCAGCTTCCCACTTTTGAGCAAGTTTCCAAACACCAAAAGAGAAATATTGCAAGTTTGCACAAGGATCACTAAACATGCCAATTTTCTTATGAGCCATGATTTGGTTCTTCATTAAATTTCTTAATTAATATCAAGGAATATTTTTAAACTTAGAATAATGCTAATATCACTATGGGATGTCCCAAGTTAGATCAGATCATGCTCATATAATATTCTTATTTGGATTCATAGCTTGTTCATCACACAATGTAATAACCCAAAATTTTGTCAAATAATTAAAGATAAATAAGTTTAATGAAATTAAATGAAATACGTAAAGTGAATCAACTTTGAGGATTTTAAGAAACTTTTGGGTGCAAATTATTGGTAGGCAAATGAAGCCTTATTTTGATATTTAAGTGAAAATGTAAACTAAGTAGAATTAATTATGAAATTTAAAGAATTGCTTTCATTTTTTAAGAAATAAAGAATAGAAATAAAGTATATATATATATATAGGTTAATGTGTGTGTGAATAATATGTGTTTTAGTATAATGAGTGTTAAATACTACATATTATAGGAATATGTATATAGAAAAATTTACATAATTGAATTAAAATGTAGTATGCCTATATTTATCTAAAATAAATATAACATTATATAAGTATCAATTTATAATTACATAAATAATGAAATGAATATATAAATAAAAATATATGAAAATGAAGAAATGAAAAATGTAGATTATTAAATTGTTAGCATTAAAAATATTAAAGAAATAGAAAAATATAAAATAAATACAATATTAAAGAAATAGAAAGGGAAATATATTAGCAAGTCAATAAAATAGAAGGACATGTGCAATAAAACATGTTTACATCAATTAGAAAGTGTATAATTAGCAAATTTCGGATAATAGCAACCTTTGAAGGTAATTTTGGTAATAGAAACTGCATCCAATGGCCAGAAACATCTAATCCACACGATCTAAGATCCCACAACCACGATCAAGTCTGCACCAAACACTCGGATGCACCGAATCACCGAGATCCAATGTCCACAATCAATCTACCCGATCCAATGAACGAGATCAAAACCAAACCAGCGCCCATATGCACTGAATCATCAAGATCCAATGGCCCACGATCGATCCATAAGATCCAACGGCTCACGACACCGACGCATTCGTTGATCGCGAATGTGCTGCACTCGAGGTTGATCCGACAGTCAAGGCGAGTTTCATTGATCGTGAATGAAGATCTGCATACAAAACTCGAGGTCGATCCGATGGTCCAGACGGGTTTTGTTGATCGCGAATGAAGATCCAGAGCTACGCTGGAGGACAATCTGATGATCTGCGGCATTTTCGTTGATTGCGAACGGATGTGCTGCATTCGAGGAAGATCCGACGATCTACAGTGATTTCATTAATCACGATCGTGATCTGAGTGCTGTGCTCGAGGAAGATCAAATGGCCCAGATCGAATGCTCCAATTAAAATTACAGAAAATCGAGAAAAATCCAAACAAAATTCGAGAAAAATTACTAAAGTCCAAAACTTTGGTTTCTAAATTCCAAAAAAAATTATCCAAACATACTTGCTATTTTCCTATACTTGGGAGGCACGAAATTTTGAAGAATTGGCAAGTTTCTTACAAAGAGAACACCACAAACTTACCATTCTATGCCATTTTGAACTCTATTAAAGAACCCCTAGTGTTTTCATTATTTTCATCCCAAATCAAGAGCATACTAGTCTCTCTTGACTCTCTTTGGCCTTCTTCTTGGCAATCCCCTTAATTGTTGAGTAATCTTGAATTGTTCTTGAGTGTTCTTGAGTGTTTAGAAGCTTTGAAATAACAGAACTCTACCGAAATTCAGAAGTGTGCAAAAGAGATTTATTTAAGGTGAAAGTGATTTCTAACTTTTACCTTATTTTTTTAATTTGAATAAGTCTTGCATGTGTGATGATGTTTTAAAGTTGATTGATTGAATATATGTTTTAACATGCGTGCTTTATTTATTTGATGTGCCATGAATATACATGTTATGCATGTTTAAAAATTAAGAATAATGATGCATGATATGCATGAATTGTGCCATGAATAAATATTTAATGACTCATGTTATGTATCTGTTATATTGATGGTTTAATCTGATATTGTGTGTTTTATCACTAAGAAAAGATTAAATAATGATCCTAACCACGTACCAATGCGATGATGGGCTGCATAGCATCATCGTGTATGTTCCAACTTGATTTGGCTTGTCGGCTTACCATTGATGATCATGAACTGGGTTTCCAAGAATGATCCCATTGCATAGATATTGGGGTTTGAGTTTCCAAAGATTAAACTCTTTCAGTCTTAATGTCAACCATAAACAAGAAATTTGTTTGAATCGCCTAATGTACAAAAGTTTTTGATATGCTTAGTTTGTTTGAATTGAAATAATGATTTAAATGTTTAGAAAGATCTACTGGGCTATGTGTTCACCCGTTCCATCTATTTTTTCAGGTAATAAAATTACATGAAGACCATGAATATTAGTTAGGTTCTTTTTTAAAATGTTTCTAAATTCTATGTAAGGGCATCTTGCCCAAGTTTTGAAACTTCCGCTGTAATAATTTTTTTAAGATCAAATTATGTACTTAATTTTATTTAATTAATTGAGTTTATGAATTTCATTCATTTCTAGTATTATTGCCTTATTAAATTCTTAAATTTAAGAGATGTACTGTCAAATACAATTAATGCATGAAATGAGTGAAATTGAAAGTCAAGTGTGTGTCACTTGTAAAGTAACACCGGCCCCGCCCGCCTTGTGACAAAGTCCAAATTGAAAGTCTTGGGGGTTGGGGTGTTACACACAACCCATATGAGAAACTTTCCTATTTTCTATTCTTGGACTCCAAGAATGGGGTGTATGTTATCAGCCTTGAGAGGACACTAGATCATGGTCTTAGGAATCCAATGTAGGCTCATGGACACGTTCTAATCAAGCTTACATGAGGGCTAGTGCACCACATGGTCTCTTACCTTGAGTTGACGCCAAAAAAGAAGGAAAGTTTCTAATTTTGAAACCTTTTGATTTTGATTGTGTGGACAGCAAGGGATGGCTAGGGTTTGGTTCTAATTAGACATTTAACACTTCTAATTTGGTTGCTCACATGTGCACACACTCACATATGCATGGTTGGGATGTTTTTGGGTTATGTGGGTGCACACTTGATCATTCTCTTTGGTACATGGGATCATTTTGTCTTGATTTCTAATCATGGGTGATGCCCCATATATGTGAGTGCACTAAATCATTTAAATGGTATATAAGATCATTTTACATAAATTCAAATAAATGAACATCCCATGGAGTTTTGGGTAAGGTGAGGGTACACTCTATCATGGTGTTTTACCCATGTGACTTGCACATGTTAGGGTGTATGTTTATGTCATGATGACTTCATTACCACTTATGGGTTCACAAAAATTTGACAAAAACTAATATTTTATTATTCACAAAGAATTATGATTTATAACCTATAGTTTTAGAATTACATGAAAAAAATTAAGAATTTTGATAAATGGTTTTGGGCAAATTGGTTTCCATTTACTTTCCTTATTTAGAACCCACTAAAGGCACTAAGAAATGAAAACCCAAATCTTGGTCAATTGTTTTAATTTTTGGATATGATGTTTATTTTGTAAATTCGTGTCATCTTGTTTCATTTTGGGTCATTTCAATTCCCCGAAATACCCTAAATGACAATTATTTCTAATTTGGACCTCTTAAAGGGCGTTTTAAAAAATGAAAACTCTAGCATTGACCAATTATTCTAATTTTTGAATATGTTGTCCAATTAGTTGGTTCATGTCACCTTACTTCATTTCAAGTTGATCTGGGTCCTTACGGGTTACTAAATGCGAGTTTTGAAGCCCACTAACTTTGGCCCTGAAATGAGCCTAGTTTCATTTTGCACTCAATTGCAATGATTTGATGATAAATTTCATTTAGTTGAATATAGAAAATTTAGGGTATTACAAATGCGGGAATAAAACTTGTTTGGTTGTTTGGTATAAAAATTTGGGAATAATATGTGAATAATGCTGGGATAACATGTGAATAAAGTAGGGTATAACAAAGGAATAATGCATGTATAATATTTGAATAACATGCAAATATGTGTGAATAGTCGTATAATGTAAGATTAATGCCCGAATAATGTGGTGTAGCATATAAAATGCAGTATAATATATGAATAATGCAGGGATAACATGTGTGTAATATGTATATATATATATATATATAATGCCTGAATAATGTGGTATAACATATGAATAATGTGGGGATAACATGTGAATAAAATGTAATATAACAAACGAATAACGCATGTATAATATTTGAATAACGCACAAATGTATGTGAATAGTAATATAATGTAAGAATAATGCCTAAATAATGTGGTATAACATATAAAATGCAGTATAGCATATGAATAATGCGGGGATAAGATTTGAATAAAATGCTGTATAACAAATGAATAATACATTTATAAAATAAATTTAATAATACAATAAAATCTCAAGAAAAATAAAAATAAACTATCTAACTAAAATAAAATTAATTATTCAACAAAATAATTTAGTAAATAAAATAAAATCATTGAAGAAATAATTTAATTATTTTATCAATTAGAAGATTAAATTAATAAAATAAAAATTTTTATCAATTAGAAGATTAAAACGCAATAAAATTTTTGTTATTTATATAAAAATAGCATTTTGAATAATTACTATAGTAGAAGTGATTTATCAATAAAGAGGCAATTGGTTATTTGATAATTATAAATAAAAATAAAATAATACGATACTTGCGTGAATGTTGATAACAAACATAAAAAATTAATTAATCAGGAAATAAATTAATTAAAGACCATATTTTATTTAAATATATGCATAGACTACGATTAGGAAATAAAAGAGCACCTGGAAACCGTGAAGCATGCACTTAGGGCATGAAGAATAAAACAGAAACAGGGTTGTTTTATTTGGACTGAAACGAAGAAGACGCACTGGGAAAAAAATTGTTTGTTCATGTTTGGACAAATAGGAAGTAAGAACGAATGTAATACCTCGAAAAAAAAAATATAAATAAAAATAAAAATAATAATAATAATAATAATAATATATATATATAAAAGTTTGTGGGTGGAAACGCGTGACTTGGCGTGCAAGGGAATGATTGAAGAAGAATTGCTGTTAGACCGTGAAAGGAAGATGGAAAGAAGGCTTGTTGGGATTGGGCGTGCGATTCAAGAACAAGAAGGAATGAAGAAAAAAATTGGTGCGTGCTATGTTTTGATGAACAACAAAGAACAAAGGGGAACTGCAGAAAATTTTCAGACTGTGCATGTGTTGCTGGACTGAGAAGAAGAAGAAGAAGAAATAAACCTGATTCTTTAGTGATTCAAATCTGGTTTTCTGGTTGTGGGGCGTCAAAACGGAGCAAATCTGAAAATCTGGATTTTTGGGGTGTTGTTTGGATGAAACGGAGAACAATGAAATTTAGGGCACGAATTGGGTTTTCCTTGTTGCTGTTGCAGCGTTCCAACGAAGAAGGAATAAAAAAAAAAAAAAAAAAAAAAAAAAACTAGGTCGTTGTACATGTGATTTGGGGCGTTTATTTTGGGGGGTTGCTGTGTGTTGGATTTTTGAGCACAAAACCGTGAAGATCAACGCCCTGAAGTATGACTTTGTGGGTGCGTTCTAGCTGTAACGGAAGAAAAAGAAACCCAAAGAAATCTGATTTTGGGTTTTAGTTTGTGCGTTCAGCAGAAAATAGAAGAAGCAAT
>JAJIYU010008023.1:0-18449 GCA_030144865.1 Tinospora cordifolia | reverse complement strand
TTGATAACTAGTGCTATAACCTACAAAACAAAGGAATGTGATTAATTGAAACAAGAATTGAAGGTGATCACAAGAAAGTTTACTATCCTAGATAATTAATCTAAAGAGTTTCCATTATTTTACTTTCTAGTTTTGCATTTGACTGTTTTTAGAAATTTCATTATAATTCTCAAACAATCGAATTAGTAGCTTTAATAAAGTTTAAATCAATAGTAAATTGGGCTTTAAGATAGTTGGTTTCATACGTTCCCTGAGGACGATATCCGGTCTCACCGGTATTACTATTGCGATCCCATACACTTGCGGGTTCCCCAACAAGATCTGTCAAGGTCAAATATTGGACAAACTAAACACGCAGACTGTTTGAACATACCCTAGTTCTTTATCTCACCACACTAGAGGAATTTTTAATCTCATAGTTTACTTAGTGAGATTTTCAAAATATCGCATGGATCTATCCTACATGACACTAATATGTTCTATATGCTCATGTCCTAAAGCTAATATGCGCATGAATCAACCCTAATATAAATACATAGTCATGATATCTAAATATCATGAAAGAATTTCAATATTAACTAATTATGTGATATGCCTAAACTATGAAATTTAGAAGAAGTATGGCACACAATATCTATAAAATAAAGAAAAAATAACTTGAAATTGAAGAAGATTTTTCTTTAATGTATACCCCCAAACTTAAAATGTCTTGTCTTCAAGAGCACACTTCACTATAATGCACACATATACAGAGGAGAGCCTGCTAAAGCACGGGCGTCCGTACACACACTTGCAATCAGAAAACCTACATGGAACAAAAAAAGAGACAAGTATTAGTAGAGTTTTTTTTAACTAAAATGCATGCAAAAAAATTTTTAACTAAAATAAAATGCATGCAAACCTAAGAAATTAAATTAAACTATAACAAAAATAAATGAAAATAAATGAAAAAACAAAAACCAATTTGTCTCCTACTAAGCGCTATGTTTAACGTCGTTAGCTCGACGTGGACACGGGTTAAATGAAGCCCAATTTGTTTATTTATGCAACAACCTTGGCTTTGGAAATTCATGCTTGATAACATCAGGTGGCTGCTTATATTTGAGCATTAGGTGATGTGACTACTTCATAGGAATTTTCTGTGCATGAGATGCATCAATCGGCTCTTCAATAGTATGGCTATGTTTCTGGTTTGCCCTTTGTGCCTTCACTTTATCCAATTTTGCTTCTATGATTTCAGCAACTTGATGATTGAGCTTTTCTCCCACTGCTTGAGTGTCAACTTGTACCATAGTAATTTTCTTGCTTTCATGCTCTTTAATAGGCTATTTCACAGATTGATAGATGTTGAAAACAAATTGGTCTTCATTAACTCTCAAGGTGAGCTCTCCCTTTGAAACATCTATGAGGCCTGACTAGTGGCTAAAAATGGCCACCCAATAATTAATGGTTTCTCCCCGTCTTCTTACATATCAAAGTCAACTAGGAAGTAAACATATCAACCTTTACTAGAACATCCTCAATAATGTCATGTGAATAAGTGAGAGAAAGGTCAACAAGCTAAAGGGTAATAGTTGTAGACTTTATCTCTGACAGGCCCAACCTCTAGTATACTAACAATGGCATTAAGTTTATACTGGCCTCCAAATTACTTAGAGCTTTCTTAACTTGTATTTTACCTATATTGCAAGGAATGTAAAACTTCTCGAATCTTTCAGCTTCTATGGTAACTTCTTTGAATAATTGCACTACACTCCTTTGTCAGTCTCACAGTCTCATGATCATCTAGTTTGCACTTCTTAGCCATTACTTCTTTCATGAACTTGGCATAATGTGGCATCTATTGCAATGCCTCAGCAAAGGGGATGTTGATGTGAATTTTTTTGAACAAGTCTAAGAACCCTGAAAACTGTTCATCTGTTTGCTTCTTATAAAACCACTGAGGAAAGGGTAACAAAGGAGCTCAAGCTTTTTTTTGCCTTGAAAAGTAATACCAGGAAATCTGTTTTTCTTCATTTTTGCATCAGTAGATGTTTTATCAAGTTGCACTAAAGGAAATGGCCCTTTGGATTTATTAGAGTCATTAGTAGGGATAGTAGGGCTAGAGGGAATGGGTGGTCTTCAGATCTCTCTCCCACTTCTTGTGAATATGGCATTGTAGCTTTCTTTAGGATTGACTTGAATATCACTGCAAAACGAGCTTTGTTGCTGATGGAAAATGCTCGAGCTAGCTGTCCCACTTGAGTCTCAAGATTTTAACTGTTGCATTGACGTTTCCCATTTGTGTTTCTAATCCTAAGACTCTGTTATCATTCTGATCTATCCTCCCAGTCAATTCTTTAAAGAATTAGGCCTATATATTCATTATCTCGTCCAATTTGTTTTTTAATAACGACTTTTTTCATGTAGGCTTTGTTGAAGAACATAACTTTGTGGGGCTTGCTGGACATTTCTATTATTGGCATATGAGAAGTTTTTGTGAGTGCAAATCCTCGGATGGTAATATTGAGGAACATTATATCCCTTTTGCTAACCTTGATAAGTATTGAACTGATTTACTGCATCCAGCTGCTTTACAGATACTTTTATAGTAAAAGAAGCCTTACGTGCTTCTGCTATAACCAAATAGATTGGTTCTGAGAAGAATAAAACTGTTCGTTACCAAATTTTTTTGGCCCATTAGTTCATTTGGTGAGTCATAGACGCTATATGTGCTTTTAAAATTGTAACCTCGTCAACCTCATGTAGCCCAACCCTTTTTTAGAGCCTCTCTCTGTGCCATGGCCGTAGGAGTTAGCCACCATATCTTTTACGAGTTGAATGGCCTTTGTAGTAGACTTTTCCATTAAAGAACCTCTTGTTGTTGAGTTGTAACACACCAGGTCCCACTACGTGACGATATTGTCCCCACTTAGCCATAGACACACCGTAGGGGTTTTGTTCTTGGAGAGACTCGAACTCGGGCCACCCCCAAAAGGCCTCAGTACTAGTAAATACTCGCGTATGCACTCATAGCCCAGTCTCAACTCTAAGGTCCAATCGATGTGGGATTATTACAATCCACCCCCCTTAGAGGCCATCTCGTCCTCGAGATGCACACCTATTACACTCAGAGGCGGCTCTGATACCATTTTGTAATAACTCGGGCCCACCGTGATGATATTGTCCCCGCCTTAGATACTACTAACTGGGTATTCTTGGCAAGACTCAAACCTGAGTCTCCCAAAAGTGTTCGGCACTAGTGACCACCCGTGTATGCACTCATAGCTCAGTCTCAACTCTGATGTCCAACCGATGTGAGATTATTACAATCCACCCCCCTTGGAGGCCATCTCGTCCTCGAGATGCACACCCGTTATGCCCAGAGCCTGCTCTGTGTGTACTGGAGGTGTGAATCTCAAGGACGAGATGGCTCCCAAGGGAGGTGGATTGTAACATCCCACATCAGTCTGACTCCAGGGGGATTCCTGGGCTAAATGTGCATTCGAGGGTGTGTTATTGTGCCGAGCGCTTTTGGGAGACTCGGGTTCGAGTCTTGCTAAGAACAAAACCTTACACCCAGTTAGTGGTGGCTAAGGTGGAAATAATATCGATATGTAGTGGGCCCATGTTGTTACAAATGGTATCAAAATTGCTTCGTGTCTACCATAGGTGTAAATCTCGAGGACGAGATTGCTCCCAAGGAAAGTGGATTATAATATCTCACATCGGTCTGACACTAGAGGGATGTCTGGGCTAAATGAGCAATTGCAAACCTTACTAGTGTCGAGCACTTTTGGGAGACTCAGGTTCGAGTCTTGCCAAGAACAAAACCCTACACCCAATCAATGGTGGCTAAGGTGGGGACAATATAGTCACAATGGGCCCAAGTTGTTACAAATAATATCGGAGCCGCCTCTGAGTGTAATAGGTGTGCATCTTGAGGATGAGATGGCTTCCAAGGGATTAGATTGTAATAATCTCACATCGACTGGACCTCAGAGTTGAGACTGGGTTATGAGTGCATACGCAGGTGTTTACTAGTACTGAAACCTTTTGGGGGTGGCTCGAGTTCGAGTCTGTCTAGGAACAAAACTCCCATGGTGTGTCTGTGGCTAAGTGGGGACAATATCGTCACCTAGTGGGACCCGGTGTGTTACAAAAAAATTGCTCAACGGTAGCAGAGTTCGTGAAATCTGTGTACTTAAGCCCCAGGTCCCAAGTTCGAATCTCTGCAGAGGTGAAAGAAAACCCCAAGGGCTGGGAACAATACCTGGTGAATCACCACAATCACGGTGTGTGGTCGGGGTGTGCGGTGTGTCCGACCTATGTGGAGTGACAATAAAAAGGCGTTTTTTTATTGTCACACCACATAGGTTGGACACACCGCACACCCCGGCCACACACCGTGGATGTGGTGACTCACCAAGAGTCCACCAAGGCTCTAGTAGATGGTGTTAAACTACTATAGAACATCTAAATTTGGAGCCATGGAAGATAACCATGTTGAGGGCGTCTTCTTAGTAAATCTTTGAATCTCTCACATGCTTCATACAAAGACTCAGAATCTGACTGCTTGAATGAACTGATTACACCCCTAAGTTGATGAACCTTTGTTGAAGTGAAATACTTCTACAGAAATTTCTGAGTCATCTCTTCGCAAGTGGTGATGCTGCCTGGTAGGAGAGTTTACAACCATTTCTTCGCCTTATCCCTTAAAGAGAAAGGGAAAAGCCTCAGTCTTAGTCGATCCTCAATTACACTGTTTATCTTGATAGTATCACATGTTTTCATAAATGAGTTTAGGTGTGCCATCGATTCATCAGTAGCCAAACCCCCAAGTTGTTGTTATTGCACCATAGTGATGAAGGAAGGCTTCAACTCAAAATTGTTGGTGTTGGTGTTGGAGCAATTCCAGAGTAATTATTAAAGAAATCTCAGAGTGGTGCTTCACCATCAGGGCCAACTGCAAATCTACTACTCCCAGCCATATCAAATCTATGGCTTCTTGCCTCCAACTAAAATTGCCTTGGTGTTTTTGAGAGGTCTGGATCGTTCAATCTGAGTGAATTTCTATTCATCCACAAACCTGAAACACCACAAGCAAAGAAAGCAGATCAAGTATAGCCAGCTAATGAATTAAATAATAAAAAGAATAAAATAAAGTAAAATAAAATAAAATAAAATGTCTTCATTAAAATTTAACCAATTTCAATTGGTTCCAAGATTATTAACATTGTTCCCCGGCAACAGTGCCAAAAACTTTTTGAGATCACTACAAAAGTACAAGATCGCAATAGTAATATACAATAAGAATCTAAACATCGTCTTCAGGGAACGGTATACAGTTAACAATCTTAAATCCCAATTTAATTTTAGTCTTAAATTTATTAAGGCTTCATATCAAAGTTTGAAAACTTAAAAAAAAAAAAAACAAACAAACGATTGCAAATTTTAAAATTGTATCAACTAAGATTCTAAGATAGTTAAATACCATGTATTCATCTTTAATCTTTATTTCAATTAATTTAATTCCTGTTTTTGTAGGTTATAGCATTAATCATTAAGACCCTCTCTCAAGGCGCCTCAATACCTATTAGTCTCTTCCCTAGTACCCCTTCTCAAGGCATACAACTAACAAATTAATGCAATAAACACAGTAATCATGTGCAATCTCCTATAGAATCAACAACCTCTCAATCAATTGATTCTTCTAGGTCTATGTTCTGATTATCTAATTATTTAACATCTCTCTTGAGTTAGTTCAACAATCTCAAATCAATTTATAGATGACTATTTAATAAAAAGCATTAAGAACACAGAGTATAAAACAATACCTCAAAATATAAATCAAAGGTTCTTACAATCTAAATTACATCGTATAAATTAAAATAACTTAGCCAAACATCATATATAGTTCACAGCACAAAGAATTAAACAAATCAAATATCATATTCTGCAGCTTTGACCTTGTTCTTCGTCTTTCTCCTTCGTTTTGTTCTCTCTCTTTTCTCTAGCCGTCAACAGCAATTAGAACCAACAACTGAAATTATGAAAAACCTAACACATAAGTCTATTTATAGTGTTGCTTCAAAAGGCTTGTAGGAACCCTCCTAAAAGCCTAACACATGATGTTAAAATAGCATTCCTAATCGCAACACCATGGTACAGAACCACTATAACACATTGCACACAAAAATTCTAAAATTTTCACTCACAATTGCATCTTCTTGTCACAGTACTGCAGTACTCCCTAGGAATATCGTAGTATTGGGGCGCAATTTTACTCTTCTTCATTGTTCTGCAGTGTTATTGTTTGTTGGACAAATGGGCCTTCAATGCTATATGGGCCAAGCAGCTATTGGGCTTTTGGCTTGTAATGTTGGGCTACTTGCTTGGGCTTGCTTCATGTGTAAAGATTCACAAGTTTTAGACCATAATTAAGATCATCTTCTACCTTTGTTTGAGCTTTCTATCCTTCATGTCAACTTGTGTATCTTCACTCATTTATCTTGAACCTAAATAGACTACTAGGGACCTTTCTCGAGCATTATCTCACACGCATGAACATCTAGAAACCATATTGAAATTCTTTGTGTGGTAAAATGTATGCAATCTTAGTATAATTGATCATGCACCTAATTATAACAAATATGTCCTAATTCCTATTTAACCAATGCAAAACATATATAAAATACATATAAAATAGTTAGTATGCAATGCAACAAACAATAAAATATGGAGGCAAGAAAGGAAACTTTTAATTGATAAAAAGAAACTTTTATATCACAAAAAATAAAAGAAAAAGTAGATCAAAGAAACTAGAAAGTCCATAAAGAAACAAGGTGATTACTTCTTCACTTCTCGATGAAAAATGCTCACTGTAAGGCCATGTTTTCCCATGCTTGGCCTTGCTTTCTCAACCCTTTGATCTTTAGCCTATTTTTCATGTTCCATGTGTTTCCATCGACCTTTCTATCTTACTTGCAAAATCATCAAGATCAACATTGTTAGTGGCTAGATCAGCAGTGACCTTAGCATCTTCTGTGTATTATTTAGAAATATATTTGTTAAACCGTAAGAGATCCCTTGAAGTACTGGCCAAACTACAAGTGAAACTCAATATATCTTTTGTAGAATTCCTTACAAGGGCATTCAAAAACTCCTAGAACGCCTTAAAAGCTCCACAACAAGGCCAGTAGTGCCAAGCTTCTCATTAGTCAATTGGGTCACCCAACTTACTAGCCGGCATTATCATTCAAGTCAACTAGGGATTAAGTTTGGGCAAGCTTGGTTTCATTAGGTACTTCAAGAATTTGTCATTATCCTGAACCAAATTTTCTTTTAAGCCTTGGAAAAGCCAAACTTCCCTTGAATTTTTAGTGTGTCAAAAAAAACTGGTAGGCGACTTAAAGTCAAGATGGTGAAAACTAGTCAAATAGTTATCAAAAAAACAAAGGAAAGCAGAAATTCAAAGAGAAGAAGAATACCTCAACATAGTTGATGAATACCTTCTCATCATTCTCCAACTTTAGAACCTCTTTTCCTTTCTACATATTAACCTTTGGAAAGCTTATTTGGTAGTGATTAACCTTCTAGGCAGGCCGAGGGTTGCTGAGAGTTGGTCAGACTTGATTTTTTTCTTATCTATTAACATGCTGAACTAGACCTTACAAAGAGCAAATTAGTAGGGTCAAATTGCTAGATGTCATTTTTGTGCAAACTAACTACTACTCCAAATGCTAAGTTTTTGCCTAATGTTAGCAAACCCCGCAAGTGTACGGGATCGCAGTAGTAATATCCGGTAAGTCCAGGTATCGTCCTCAGGGAACAAGGGTAGCTTTTGATTTTTAATACCAGAGTTACTAATGATCACAGTTTTATCAAGACTAGATTGAATGTGATTAAGTTAATTTCAAAACCAAAAACTGTTGTAAACAAGAATAATGATAAATTTTACGAATTCAATAGAGAAACATGTCTAGGTAATGATAAATTTTAAGAATTCAATAGAAAAACATGTCTAGGATAATGAATGTCGCCACATAGTTTGCAAATCTTCGTTGTGTTTGTGAATTAGCTAATCTATGAGTTATAGCATCAATGGTTAAAACCCTTTCCCAAGGCGTTTCAACACTCACTAGATTTGTTTCGTCAAACCTCTCCCGAGGCGTTCACTTGACAATCTATGTGTTTAGACTAACAATTCCTGTGCAACTCCCTAGATTGGTTAACAATCTCCAGATCAATCAACTGGTCTAGGTCCAGATTGTGATATCCATATTTTAGACTTCTCTCCCGAGATAGACTAAAATACTAAATTCAATACATCTATGGCCAGTAGACATAAGGTTTTAAGTCTACACAATAAGGAATCGAATCTATAAATCAGCAACTAAAATTAGATATTACAAACTATGCTTTGAACAATCACATCCCAAACAATAAAACCGATTAGCTCGACATGAATGTAAAGAAAAGCATAAAATTAGATTCAAATAAGCAATACATACTCAAATCTCTTAACAATCTTCAAAAACCAATAAAAACCTAGTCTTTGATGCCCTAGCAGCCGTCACAGTGTTCCCTTCTCTATTCTCCTTCTTTTTTACTCTAAAAACCTTCTTCTATTTATAGTTCCGCACTAAAAAACCTAAAAAATACGAAAATCTCGCTATACAATCGAGTGACCGCGGTCCATGAATTTGATGTCAAAAACCCAGATTTCCTGCATTCTATCCACTGCGGTCTGTCAAATTTCTGTGCCAACCATGTTCTGGTGACGGCGGTCTCCAGTTTATGGACTGCGGTCACCAGTGTGTTATTCACTGGTCTTGCTTTTCTGTTCTGACTGCAATCTTTAGTTCTTGTACCGCGGTCTTCTGGTATTTGCTCTTGATTCTATCTCTTTTATGCCTTCTTATGATGCATTCTTTGTGTGTATCAACCTGTATCCTGTAATACATGAAAATTCCTTTCCCAGACATTATTTTCCATAGAAACATATCAAAACTATCGAAAACAAGGCTTAAAAGTTATTAAACAATGTATTTCCTAACTATATCAACTATTGCTAATTATGCAATTCTTTACTTATATTTTCTCTTATTTCCTATAAAATGCATCATTTTGCCTATTCTAATATTAGTTTACTATGCAACTAACACCTAAGTTCTCCAAATTGAGAGACTTGTTGCTCATCTATATGCTTATCTATATAAAGGAAAGGTCACCCATGAAACCTACATGACTAAAAGATAAGAAACCAAGATAGCTCAAATATAACAAAATTGATAAGTTAAAATTAGAACATTAGAAAATTAATACACAAAAAAGATTATGTGTGGGAATAGTGTCTATAAAACAAATTAGAGTAAGTGCAATCACGACCTAGCAGCCCCTACAATTAAACTCGAAGGAGTAGACCTCAACTATCTTACTTAGGTCAACTCTCTTTCCTTTTCTCCTCCTTATTGTCAAGCTTTATTAAGGAACTGAAACTTAGAACTGTTTAATGCATATACAAAAGAAAAACTTAAGGAAAACATGATGATAGTCTGCCCAATACTTCTTAACCAAAATGATGAAGAAACTCCTACCTTATTAGCATAGTTACTTGACAGGTAGAATCAGAACTTCCTCCAATCTTTGTCACCAATTAAATTTTCAATGATTAAAGGAGCTCAACCTAGGGACATGCCAGAGACTTCACCATATTAAAAGGTTTGTTGCTCCTTCTCTTCTCGGAAGCCTTCTGGTTAAAGGAAAGGTCACCTAGGAAACTTAGAAAAGAAAAAGATAAGAAATCGAGATAGCTTGAAAATAATTAAACCAAGTTAAGATTTAAGACATGAAAAAACTAACAAAAAAAAATTGAGTGTTGGAATTATGCTTGCACAACATAATGAAGCAAGTGTAATCACTACTTTGTAGCTCCCAGAGTCAAAATCAACGGAGTAGACCTCAACTATGTTGCTTAGGTGTACTCTCTCACATTTTCTCTTG
This sequence comes from Tinospora cordifolia, assembly GCA_030144865.1. Classification (NCBI taxonomy): domain Eukaryota; kingdom Viridiplantae; phylum Streptophyta; class Magnoliopsida; order Ranunculales; family Menispermaceae; genus Tinospora; species Tinospora cordifolia. The sequence goes on along the minus strand of JAJIYU010008023.1, from coordinate 8,465 downwards.
CTCATCATTATGCTCCCCCAAGAAGCTAAAATAACACTAGAAGATGTCAGAATTACTCAATGTACATAAAAAAGAATAGAAACCTAAGGAAAACATGATGAAGGTTTTCTTGACACCCAATAACCAAAATGACAATGGAACTCCCACCTCATTGGCCCATTCACCCAATAGTAAGATCCAAAAATTCTTTCAATCCTTGTTAGCATTAAGATTCACCATAATCAAAGGAGTTCAGCTAGGTGTATGCCAATTCTTAGCACAATAATGCCCTTTGCACTATACTCAATTTGGTTGTTATGTGTAACACCCCGCCTCCCAAGTCTCATCTTCCACGTCATCTAACAGTTCAATTCTCTTTGATTAAAATCTTAGGAAGCCCAGGAGACGGGCCCATGCTACATTTGCTTCTTCTTAGACCCCAAACACAATAGGACTCCTGTGTACATTAGTCTATGTACAAAATGACATCATGGTAAATAAAATTATTCATTTATTCATTCGACAAATTTCGAGTACAATAAACCATTACAGCGAAAAATAAATTTAAAACTGAAAATACATGACTCCACTTGGGCCGATGTGCCCTACAATAAGATAAAGAAAACTTTCTATGGAAAAATCTCATCGCAAGCTGATTAATTTCCTATTGTGAAAAATAAGGGGGTGAGCTACACAGCCCAGTGAATCATTCCATCTATTTAATCCATTATTCCAACCAGACAATGCAAGCAGATCAAACACTTTCAGAGATTAATTCGATTCAACCAATATATTAATTCAGTTGTAAATTAGACCGAACGGGAATACCCTCTGTGCTCCAGATCTAGGGAGAGAGATCAATTCTGAAACTCAAACCAATTTTCAATGGGTTCATTTTTGAAACTCGTTCCATGTTGGTGTCAATATTGACAGCCAGTTCCAATTCTACATGGAATACAGAAAGCCCCTCGTACCGGTACGTGGTTAAAATCTCATTTAATCTGACTTTTGTGTGCAAGAGCATGGTAGATAAATATTTCAACAGAAATTAAACATGCTGCAGTATAACTTGATAAATCAACTAAAACACAGATTTTCGATTTCTGATGTAGAAGATCGTACGAGATGCAACTACAGAGCATACTCTCTCAAGCAGGAAAAAAGAAACGACTTTCGATTTCTGATGTAGAAGATCGTACAAGACACAACTACAGAGCATACTCTCTTGGTCATGCAATATGATAATTGAATGACATAAATGCAAAGAACAAGAATAAAAACATAAAAAATATCAAGCTAACCAAACAAGCAAGCATCATCTAAATCAAAATAATAAATTAAAAGAAAGGAAAGAAACTTACCTCGAGATCGCTTCTTAAATTATTTGTAGCACTTTGTGGCTACTACTTCGCGAACTATTTAGAATAGTTCAAGCAAAGAAGAACTAGAACTAAGGTTGCCAAGAAGGAGGCAAAGAGAGAAAGCAAGAGGAATTCTCAACTCGTGTCTTTGGGATAAATGAAATGGGTGGAGTAGGGGGGTTTATATAGGGCCCTCCTCCAAATAGTGTCTCTATCTTTCCAATGTGGGATTATTCCTTCCCAGACGTGCCCACTTTAACATCTCAACATATGGGATGTTTCATTCATGAATGTTTTTCCCTTTTCACATTACTTCTCTATGTTCATTAATGAAATATTATGTTCATGAGTGCATCTAATTAATACTTTATACACATACTTTTCTATATTAATATCATACTAAAAATAATATTTTCTTATTCAAATAGATAAGCTTATATTTACCCAACAATTCTATATGTCTAATATTAATCATTGTATACTCCTTTATGCTTTTATGCTAACTAGTTAATTGCATACCAATGACAAATATACATATTTATACGTATATGTTTTTTAAACCCACTTTCGATTATTACGTCACTAAAGTTTCATGTATTACAATTATTATGTCACTAAAATTTCAGGTATTACAATTATTACGTCACTAAAATTTCAGGTATTACATTGTGAGTAAGAGAATATTCCTTGAAGGAAAGGTCGACCACCCCTTCTTTGACCATAGTATCAAGCCTCGGTAATTGCCCAACGCATGTTTGGATTGAGCTGGCCAGGCGTCAACTTCATCCCAACCAAGATATAGTAAATGGTCGTAGTAATAGGCAATTGGAGTCCATATTGAAACGTGTGAGCATCCATTACCACCATGCCTTTAAGATGTTTACTTAGCCTTTCCCTTTTTTTAAAACCTTAACATTGTAAAATCTAAAACATAAAAAACCTATCGAAGAATCCTCATCTCAACCTTGGTAACATTTGAGAGGTGGAGGTCAACAGTAAACCTATCCTCCTTGGACTTGACGACCTTTTCATCCTCCATATTCACCTCTCTTCTTTGAAATCATTAAAAGAACTCAACTGCTCAAGAAGTTTGGCAAGGTAGTCAGATTTAATACCCTAGAACTTTAAACATTATTCAATCATAACCAATCAAATTTAATCATAATTTCACTTAGAACAACCCCTAGTCAACAAAAGCTGACTAAAGTCAAGAACGGGTACATTTTTACCAGTAAGGTATACATACCAAAAAACTTTAGAAAATTATTTCGAGGTCGAAACGATCAAATTAGATGTATAGCTTCATGTCAAAATGCTTAAGACATCAAGGAGAGTAAAAAAATTGATAAAAATCCCAAACTACAAAAAATTCCATATAGCTCAAAATTACGAAAATTTCACATAGCAAACACTACACAAATGGCGCAACACGCTACTACAAAACTTCTAGAACATGATTTTTAGCGAGATGAGAACTTTACGTTAGGATTTCTACAAATCTAAGGGTTTATGGGATGCTATGTAGCATGTTTGTGGATATTTATACTTGAAAATCATTGGCCAAGAAGAGAAAGAAAAGAATTTACCATTTTAATGATGTGAAAAGTTGGTAGAAAAAGTGGCAAGTATTGTATGCCATATTTTTGCAAAAATTGTAGAGCTAAAATGGAAACATGAGTTCTTCCCCATGCTCATGCACAAACCAAGTCTAAAAAGCTCATTTCTTGATCAAAGCACTCTCATAAGACCTATAAACTAAGCTACAAACCATCTCCTTGGCCTACTAAACTTTAGTTTGGAAAATGAGATAAAGGGAATGAACAATCTCATTCTCTAAGTGTGCAAAAGAGAGTGAAGAAGGGTGAGCATAAGAAATTTTGTTGAGGTTTGGAAGGTCTTAGAGGACAGTAAGCAAATTACTATAAGCTTCCTTCAACTCCCCCTTGCCCCTAGTATTGCATAGTTGAAAATAAAACCCTGTCATGAACCCTTTGTTCATGACAAGGACTTGGTTGTCTACCCAATTTGGAGGACTTTTCATGCAACTAACAAACCCTATCTTATATCTTATTGAGACCCAAATACCACTAGACTGTGGCCTTTACCATCATCACAACATCTTAAAAATGGAGAAAATTTGTGTAGTTAAACCAAAATCGAGCCCAAAAAGATGAGTGACTGCATATTCAAGTTTCAGGGCACAAGACCTTGTGACCAACCCTCTTTCGGTTTGTTTTCGTAACCGATATCAGGAATACAAAGTCTTGACCTTTGCACCTTTAGAAAAGGTTACAAAATCTTCGAAAAGCCACTAGAATGGCATGAAACAATGAGTTGAAGTGTGAAAACTATAAGTTCAAAGTTAGGTTATTCGCTTAGGATGACAATTGTTATTAAACACAACACCAACTATAGAAAACCCTTACTTTGGTCACAAATCCTAGGAAATCATGCAACAAACCAATGTAGTATTATAGTATTATAGAGTACTGAGAAACAAACAAAATGAGCCTTGGAATGTCCAAAATAGACATTCAAAAGGTTTTGAACCAAGCAAATGAATAATGCACTATGTTGTGCCCATGGGAAGCATAGAACAATGCATCACACAAAGACCAACACCCTGGAAAATTTTCTAGGAGTGTAGTGTGCTACATTGTGTTTTCCAGAACACTAGTGCTTAGGCAAAACACCTAATTTCATGTACACATGATGGTCGAACCTTAGGGATCCGATATTGCATTCTAAAGCATGGTAAAGGCCCAAACATACATACAAATATTATATTTAGGATCATTTTATGATAGGAAATAAATACACTAAAAAATGGTATTTCGTGCACTGAAGTAGGAATGTGAGGATGCTAGTTGGAGGAGCACTCTAGGATTTCAGTACCTATCTTTGGAGCATTAATGAGGGTAACAATCGTATCATATTTCTATTGTTTTTTTATTAGACTTGCATATATATTATGGATTAGGGAACAAACTTAGGTGCTTATATGGAATACTCGATTGCATGTGTGCCTGATTGAATATATTATTTATGTGAGAATATAATATGTTGTTGATAAATGACATGAACATTATGTGAGTATAATGTGTATACGATGAATGAAATTTTACATGTCACGATGAAGAACTTGATAGGGTGAATGTACACATCTCAAGAAACACATATGCATAACTGCAAAATGCATGTGAACATGTTAAGTAAATATTTGTACAATGAGAAAATTGTTTAAATGTAAATAATGATGAATATGGAGATCATATGAATGTATTTGGATTTATCCGCAATATTTTATTATGGACCATATATAAAGAACACATATAAGATAACAACACAGTTTCTGGGATAACCAGCCTTTAGGTGCTATTGGTAGTCTACAAGGATGGTGTTTTTCTTTAGCAAAACCTGTCCTGTGGGCTCTAGTTCAAGGGTTGAGATGTCTTTTGAAAACCCTATCTTATGTGGCCTTGGTCCAGGATTAAAGATAATTTTGAAAACCTTTCCTATGGATCGCAGTTCAAAGATTGATATGCGTAAACCACGCTCAACCTTTGGGTACTATAACACCCCCCCCCCCAGTGGTCCTGGTTCTAGTCCGGAGGGTGCAATTACTATAATCCCCTCTTGTCAATAATTTAGCACGTTCACATCACATGCAAAACATCAATCATGACATCATGGTCACCCAAGAGACGGGACGTTACTTTTATCTTTTTTTCTCTGTGTCCCAACTTTATGAGACTTTTTGTTCACAATGACTCAAATAGCATTTTGAAATCTTTAATTGAGATAAGCAAATGAAATACCATTATTGAAAATATCTTTAACATCAAGAGCTATAAGAACCTTTGAAATATTTGATAAAACAAGTTTAAAATTGGAAAAGAAATTAGGGTCAACATGCTTGACTAGACCAAAATTATGAAACCTTAAAAGAAAACTCTGAATAAAAATAGTCCACATTATCTATGTAGCTTCTAATCACTAGTTTCCTGAAATGTTAGAAAAGAAAAGGTGTGTAACACCCCGGTTCCCAAAACATTCACAATTACTACATTGATCTTATACTTAGAGATACATACACATACATATTCATTTTTGTCACATGACATCGTTGAGAATCAAGATATTATCTGTTTCACACATCAATAATAATTCTCCTGGTCCCACAAAATCATATGAGTAAATAAATAAATAACAAATAGATTTATAACTAAAAATATGGATGGCGTATCTGTTTGATTTAACCCAATAATAATCAAACTAACATATGGCTCTATGGCCAAGTTTCAAATAATAATTCAATGAATGAAACAGTCAACGATGATCTAAACTCATACCCTATCAAAATAGGAAACAACTCTTAATTTAGAAATTATCTTTTTTAGGAGGTTTACTATTATTAAATTACTCTATGGTGTTTCGTTGACGCGAGCTTTCTCTTACTGTTTACCTAAAAAATAAGAAGTGGGGTGAGCTCAAAGAGCCCAGTGGATCATACACAATACATCTCAAGCATTATTAAAGTCAAAACACAGAATATGCAAACACTTATCAAACATTAGGTGTTTCAAGCAATTCAATTATTTTTCAGTTAATATTTAAACTAAAAGGACCATCCTCGGTGTTCTCATCAAAACAGTGAGCGTCAAGCACTAATGACAAGGATGAGTCATGCCCATCATCCAATGTCCGAGAATTAGGGTCCAACCCAGTGTTCCATTTCAAATATAGTATCAATTTCATAAATTGAGAACATCCACAGTGATCAATTGTGATTTACTAAGCCAGTACGTGGTTCGATTCTTGATTACAGTGATCTTAAAGTGTTTAACAAAATCAGATGTTTAGCATGTTCAATGTCTCATATTTTTCACACATAACTTGAAAATATTGTAAAGACATAAAGTTAGTATGTACATAATTATAACATATGTTATTCAACACATAAAACATATTAGTCACCATATCATAAATGCATGAAGTCAATCAATCACAATTATGACACAATCACAACCTAGCATGCTCCTAGGTATTCAATCAAATAAGCATGCAATCATATTTCATATTTAAAACTAAAATAAAACAAAAGAGCATGGTAATCATTTCTACCTGTCTGTGCACTTCTCAGTTCCTATTTTTAGTATACTATTAACTCGAATGTCGTGACTTCTCAATCTAAAATATTTAAAGTAATTATTTTTAGTATTTGAAAATCATATAATATTTTTAAATCATAAATTTACTAATTTCTTACCAAACATGACAAACAGTGCAATATTCACCATTTCAATGTATTCAGTGTGCACTGTTTCCCTTGTTTGATAATTGGACTTGACTTACCATTTTTTCAATTATAAACATTCATTATCTAATTACTTTTAAAACCTTTTTAAAACCCTCTAAAGCTATTAAATATTCAATCATGACCAGCATGAAATCATAGTCATTTTGATAACTTACACTCATATTCTTAATATTTGATGTATATTAAAGTCTCACTCCCATTTCTAGCATCTTAACCATGCTTAACCATCAATTTTCAGCAAGCTACCTTGCTGGTTTTTGACTCCTATATGCATCAAACAACATCCTAATAGTGATCATGCTCAAACATCTCTTAAACATGCCTATAGTCTAATAGTTTCACGCGTACATACTTTATTTATGTGTCCTTTCATGATACCCTATAAGTAACATCATGAATAGCTTAGATCATTATTTTCCAGCAACCAAACTAGCTAATTTTCATCAGCTAGATGTATAAAAATGTCACCCCACATGCAACTATATTCAACTTTGCCTTAGACATGCATATACCCTAGTTACATCATGCATACATGCCTTGTTTGTATGTTTTATCACCATTCCTAAAACTAGTATTTTGTGCATCTATATTCACGATTTTTCAGCAACCTCACTTGTTGGTTTTTCATCAAATAATACATTATTAACATCACTTTACCATATATATCACTAATCTCTACATGCATCATGTATAGTCACTAGTTTCATAAACATACATGCATATTTGATCCCTTTCCTCGTGTGGAAGTTATTTCTTTCAGCCTTTTATGTTTTCATAAACTTATAACCCTCTAAATCATTAGATTCATTGCTGGAAATCAAAAAGTAACCATAATAAATGAATAAGATCATTATACCTTATTACCGTTGTCGGGAACGTATTGTTGATGTTGTGTGCTCCAAACAAGAGTTATTGATTCCTCTTCTAACTTATTTAAGTTATTAGAAAAATATTTCAAAAATTTTCGATTGAAAGAATGATCACATCAAGGGGTAAAAAGAAAAAGAAAAGCAAAGGTAGAGAGGGTAATAAAGATAGTGTAGCGTATTACCTAGTAGAATGGATCGTTATGGCTTAATGCGTGCACTAACCTTTTGTGATGTTCTTCAATGGCTGGAACAAAGAGACGTCCAGCAAGAGGGGAGAATACCAAAATCAGGAACTAGAGATAAAAAAGAAGGGAAAAAGGAAGAGAATAAGATGTTTTGTAGGAGTAATACCTTATGAATCGGTGTGTGTGCTTTACTTTGATGCGATTTCTTGTTGATTGAGACTTGGAACTATTAAGATCTTGCAACAGAGGAGGGAAATCGACTAGAGGAGAGAGAATAGGAGGGAAGTCAATTTTTTTAAAGTAGAAGGAATAGGAAAGATGTCACATTAAGATAGGGAATTAGTATGGATAAGGTATGAGTAGGTGTTTGAGTTTACCTTGGATTCTTTGTTGTTATCTTACTGGTATTTGATCTTGATCCAAATTTCTCACCTCTAATCCTCATATGACGCGATGAGTTTATTCAAATCCCATTTTTGGATTTTGTGTGTGTTTGGAGCACCTTTTTGTATACAATTTCTAAATACATACAATGTACACTCCTTATACACTTAAATATGCTTACTTTACATCATTTTTCTACAAAACTTTTGATTTTATTTTGTGTCTTGTGTACTAAAATTTAATTTATTAAATCTTTTACTAGTTAATAAAATTTAGATAATATTTTTAATTAATTAATTGTTTTATTTTATTATTAACCAATATACACATGTATATATGTGTATATACATTATTTTTCATATATATA
>JAJIYU010008022.1:0-18469 GCA_030144865.1 Tinospora cordifolia | reverse complement strand
AATAATAATAATAATAATAATAATAATAATAATAATAATTACCTGCTGATTTCTTCTCTACAGGTACATAATCCCCAGAAGTAAAAAACTCTGAAATATCCTCCAATCCACGCCCATACACCTCCAATCTAGGGTTCTTTCCCACCACTCTACCAGCAGAAGAAGAACATTCCAATTCAACCCCACCCACTTCTCCTTCCACCTCATCATCATAATACTCAGGATCATCAAGAACTCTAGGCTTCAACTGAGCCAACTTGAACTCTCTATACGACAAGAACTCCTGAGTGTTCTTCACCGGAATCGCTCTGTTTTTCCTCTCAATTCGGCTACCTTGCTCTATCTGCTGCATAATCCTCCGTCTCTCCTTCTTGCTTATGTTGTATTCCGCCACTGCTTCCGCCCATTTCCCCGGAACCAAGCTCTCTTGTTCAGCTTCTTCCGCCTTCTTGATTACTTTGCGTCTAATGGGTTTATTGTTGCTGTTATCAGAGACAAGTTCCTCGTTTTGCTGTAAGTAAGGGTCTTCGAACGCGCCTTCTTCGAACACGACGCAGTCTCCTATAACAACTTCTTCTTCTGATTCTGAGGTTTGGGTGGGTTGGGCGGGGGGATTGAGAGAAACTGATAGGGTAATCGAGAAGGATTTTTTCGAGAAAGGGAGGGTTTGGATTGAGAAGGGTTTAAGGACGGTAGTGGAGATGGTGGGTGGAGGTTTTGAGATTGAGAAGAAGAGTTCAGAGCGGGGTTTGGAGAAAGTTGGAACCGCCATCTTAGCCATAGCTGTTCTGGAGTTGAGGTAACAGTGAGACAATGAGCAGAAAAGACTGGCCAGATCACTGAGTTTAGTTGGTTATGACGAGTTGACTCGGGTTGTAGCTGTTCTGGAGTTGAAGTTATATATATATATATATATATTTGTGCGCCACGTATGTTTATAGAAAATAATTTTAAAAACAAATTTTTATATATTATGGGTTTTAATAAGAGTAAATAATTAATATTATTAAAAATATTAATAAGATGAAATTTAAGAAAAGTAAATTGGAAAAAAAAAATTTAACGAAAAATTAGTTATTTTAAAATTTCTGTTTTAATCCTATTAACTATAAAATTAATTAAAAAAACTTATAGACAACATTTCAGAACCGCTTTGGAGACTTTGAGTGGCACAATAGTTTAACATGCTAAACACTACATCATTCGTCCAACTGTCAATAAGCATCGTCATCCATAATTATAATCATCAACGAATAGTATCACAAGAAAAACATAGTTATGTTTTATATACATAATGAAAGGTTCATCTAACATTATCTTTCATACAACGTATACCAAAATGCAATTGGAACAACCTACGTATTATCCCTAAAATGGCTCACTCCACCAATATAGCTTTGCCCTTACTTAAAGTTGAAGCACCTAAAAGAATAAAAGTATAATGAGCCTAAAACCTATAGGGTTCATTGAAAACAATACAAAGCGTGAATAAATAATCAATATACATTAAAATAGTAAACAGAGTAAGCTCATAAACTAGGGGCACATTAATCAAAGATAAGTTCTAATGTCCACACCTCAAAACCCTTGCAAGTCAGATACTAATATTTAAGGATCTCATCCTAAAACTATGTTTATCCCCATTGTTAGCAACAATACTACTAAAGCAATACTATTAACAATCAAATCTACTCATACATCTTAGCATATCCTTAAAATTCTGGAGTCTGTTACTCATAAGTCTAGGGAAAGTTTCAAAAACTTAAAACAATCAACTGATTGAAACAAGCGATTCATGTTACATCATAACCAATGTATCTACATAATTAACAAAAACGCGTGCATAAGTCAACAAATTAAAATTACAACTCACCATCGTTATAAATTCTTTCTTCTTCAAATTTGGTAACTCACTAACCCTCAAAGCCCACTTTAACATCAACTTCATTAATTAAGCGGGTTTTATAAGATTTGGCTCACGTTCATATTTTACAGTCCATTTACTCGGTCAATCTTCTAGTCAACCTTTTGGTCAATTGGTTCTTGCCTGGTTAGATTATGTAAACTCTAGTTACGTGGCCCAGTTAACCTCAATTAGGTTTATTATTACTAAAATTTTTTTAAATTAACTTGGGATAAAATTATATATGTTAATTTCATAATATGATACTATTTTGGGTCATTTTATAGAGTTTCATGAGATCACTTCCTAACTCCAATTGAGCTGCAATTTGGTAGAATGTTTATTTTCACTTTTTCTCTACGAATTTTATTTTAAGAAAATTTTCAACCCATTTCAATTAAAGTTTGGCTGATTGTTCTTTCCCCTTGGAAATTACTTTCTTTGTACAACAAATTTATTGATTTTGCTAGGAATATAATACTCAACTATAATACCCCAAATTTTTTTTCAAATAATTAAAATTAAAAAATTAAATGAAATAATTTAAACAAGTAAAATAGAAAATTAAAAAGGCTTCTAAAATGAAATCAACCCAAAAGAATGCATTAGCAAATCTAAGACCTTTACTTACTAATTCTTATGTATACAAAACAAATAAAATGGAAAGGGAAAGAAATTTAGAAAGATTTCTACAATAAAGACATTCCAAACTTGCTAAAACTTGTCTATTATAACTCTATATAAGCCTAAGCATGAGTATCATTCTCTTCATGCTAGTAAAAATAAGACAATTCTCTTATTGCACTCCTTGCCTCCCTCTTGGCATCTCTTTCATTATTTGGCTGTTCTAAACAACAATTAGAGTAGTAGAAAGGTGAAAAAATAAAATTTTGCACAAATTTTGTGCTAGAAGTTTTGAAGGTTCAACAGAGGTTTAAGGAGCTTGAAATCTTAGGATCAAAGGATGAAGCAATTGATGTGAAAATGATTTTGGTTTTAATTTATTATTTTGATTTAAATAAGGTTACATAGAAGTCACTTGGAATATTTTCTTAATATTTTATTAAATTGTAGCACATGTTGGCTTACTTATTTTATTTGAATTTTAAAGTTTATTTTCCGTTGTAATAAACATGAGGTCTTGGTACCCTTTTTGAATCAATTAATAATATTGAATTATTTTGTCTAAAAGATCTCTTATTGTCTTACTGGAACTATACATGAGTTAATGTTACTCAAGAAATCCCAAGGATTTGGGAAAATAAGAGAAATGAAAAAGTTAATGTGACACATGTCTGCTCCCAGGTGGCCCAAGGAAAGAGAAAAAGAAAAATAACTATTGGATGATGTGGGCCAAGGGACCGGGGGCAGGGTGTTACAAAGGTGGTATCAACGCTTAGTTAGCAAATGTACTGGGCAAGAGTTAGAAAGATTTGACTCATCAGGTAAGACCTTTACTCGAGTTAACTTAGGATGCCCAACCTCATGTTTTGAAATCAAAAATCATTTTGGAAGGATATTTTTCAAAAGAGATATTTTTTTCAAATGTTTTGTTTAGACACAAAGATTATGAGTTGAGCTGATAGTGGGTAAGCCTTGTTTCGGGTGAAGCTAAACATTGAAAGGAAGATGAATTGTCCCATTCTAGAGGCTAGTTACTAAGCAGACTTCGGTCTCATCGCTCAACTGGAGGTGTCCCACTAGCTCATACAAGTAGTCAAAGTTGAAGAACTCACTTACTTTCTACGAAAAAATTGGAAGGTGGTATTTATGGGCAAGGAAGCTCACTAGAGCACAAAGATGGAACTAAAAGTGGTATTAGAAAAGGGATATGAGTTGTCAATTCGATAGAAGGACCTTTTCAACCAAGTGATCAAGACTCTAGGTCTATAAAAGAGACCATAGGTAGAGACTTGACTGTTGCCAAGGATGACACAATGGATCATAAATGAAAACTTCTAAGACATTGGTTAGAGATTGAAAATGTGTGACAACAAAACACTTATTTGGTTAGGACTTGAGATCGGGAGGATCCTGTATCCTTGATTTCTATGTGATATGAGACACATAGGAATTCGGGGGTATGGAGGAATCTTGGACTCGAAGAACGACGGGTTATATTTGGTGAATCATCGGTGACTTTGGAAGAGCTTGTTTCCATATGTTTGGCTGGTATGGGACGGCTGAGTATAATAGGGCTTGAGAAGCCTTAGTTATCGAGATATTTGCAAAATTGTGTGGGTATAGTGAGATCTCTAGGTGATAACCTATGTCAATAGGCAAAGGTTGATATGGGACGCTCGAACTCAAAGGCATAGATGGGAGCTTGGAATCTTGCTATGCAAACATGAAATTGTATGATTGTATGAAGAATTGAGAGCATATATTAATTGTTTAAATTTCATCACATGTATTGTGAACATGAAACCAAATCCTATACCTAACAACTTTAGATGACCTTGAAAATCCTCAACCAACACTTAGAAAAATAAACTGATAGGTCACTAAACAAATCGAGAACCTAGAGACATGAATTTAGCGTTATGATAGCACAGACAAAATAAAAACTTGAGAAAAAAATAGATACTAAAATTACTTTTAATTTGAAGATAATGGCAAGAACACAAGGAAGCATGAGAAGCGCTAAGAACAATGATGAGTCTAGTCAAAAGGATAGAGGGACCTGTGGCAGCTGTAGATTTTGTTAGAGCAATTTTATCACCGAAGATGTTGGCAGAGATTACCAAACAGGTGGTCGAGCAGGTTATGAACGCTCCACCTTAGGCACAAAATCCACCTCCAGTACAGCCACAACCCCAGTCTTAGGGTCATCAAGCCCCGCTACCGAATGATCCAATAGTACCAAACTGAATTGTAGCCACGGACAAAGAAGAAATGAACTTACTAATTGAGTTCCAAAAGCTACATCCGAGTATATTTGATGGAAAGGCAGATCACATGGCAGCTGACATATGGCTTTTAAAAATAAATAAGCATCTCAATGCTTTAGGGACAAGTGGCCCTAGACGAATGGCTTTCGAAGTGCATCAGTTCATTGGACCTACTTATCACTGGTGGGAAATGATCATGAAAGATCCAAAAATGAATATTTCAACCATAACATTGAATGTATCCACACCCATAGGGACAACCATTACCTAAAAAAATGTGTATTTATGACCTTAGGTTTGGAGATAAGCCGATCTTAGCCAACCTCTGTATACTTCCATTTTATGGACATGATGTAATATTGAGGATGGACTTGTTAGACCAGTGCCAGACACAAATAGATTGTCTTAAGATGCCAGTAACGATAACATTACCTTTGAGAGAAACCTATGGAATGAATGGTGATATGCGCTATGTTGAACTGCTTAAGGCTAAAAAATGAATTCACGAAGTTCTTAGAGGAGGACTCAAAAGAACAAAGAGGAACCTAGAGCTTAAAAGTAGTTCGAGATTACAAAGATGTATTCCCAGATGATTTACCAAGAGTAACACTGGCTAGAGAAGTAAAGTTCAAGATTAAACTTCACCCTAGAACCAACCCAATAGACATACCTCCTTACAAAAAGACACCAATAGAACTGACTGAGTTAAACACTCGGCTAAAAAGCCCCGAGAGAAAGAATTCATAAGACCAAGTGAATCACCATGAAGAGCTCCGGTGCTATTCGTGAAAAAGAAAAATGGATCCATGAGACTATATATTGGCTATTAGAAGCTAAATTAGGCAACTGTAAAAAACAAGGATCCCTTGCCGAGGATAAATAACCTATTCGATCAATTGAGGGGAGCCACTCATTTCTCAAATATTGATCTTAGGTCAGGATACCATCAGTTGAGGATCCGAGATTCAGATATACACAAGAGAAACTCTAGGACCCAATATGGACACTTCAAGTTTGCGACGTTGCCCTTTGGTTTGACCAATGCACCAACAACATTCATGGATCTGATGAACCGAGTGTTTTTTTTAGGCAATACATTGACCAATTTGTAGTGGTATTTGTGGATGACATCCTTATTTACTCTAAGTCAAAAGTTGAACACTTAGAACCATTAAAGATTAAGTTAGAATACCCCAAAAAGTTTATAGAGTTTTGGTAAATTTAAATAAAAATAATTTAAGCACAATAAACTTTGAAAAATCCATGAAAACCTAGTTTAGAAGATGTTTAGTCAATGTATAAAAGAATCAGTAAACCGGAGCAAAGTACAAAATTTCACATGGTAACCATCCACTGGTTACTGACGTAATGCTACGCATTATCGCGATAATGTAACAGAAATCCAGAAAACAACAACGTTCTTATTACCGTGGTAATGCTAGTGATTACCATAATAATGAAATTGGAATGTAGAGAATTAAAGTTTTGGTTACTGCGGTAATACTTCAAGTTACCGTGGTAATACGTGAAATACATATGTATAAACAGTGTGCCAAAAAACCCTAATCATCATTGTAGCCCTATAGTCGTGCACCAACTCCAAAGAACTAATACTAGCAGCCAGAAAATTGAACTTGCCTCCCTTCCCTACCATTCTAGATGGTTTCCATCCACTTAAACCTTTCTCCACTAGTTCTAAAACCTATATTCGTGAAGAACAACCCCAACAAGGAAGAAAATCAGTAGAGGCGCCGTTTGAAATCGTTTGTGCACAGGTAAATCGTCGAACCTCACTTGAAATCACAATTTTCCATCATAGATCTACATTTCCTAAGAGTATGCACATTTTCCTTGAAACACATATAAATAGAGGGTTCAAAACCTCGTATTGAAGGAAAACAAGGGGGAAGAAGAAGGAGAGGTATAATGTTTTCCCATTTATGGATGTGTGTGTGTGTTTTCAGCGTAATGGGAGTATATTGGGATATGAAACACAAAAGGAACAACAGACCGTATTAGTTCATTGTGCAAACAAACTCTTCTAGTTAACGTGGTAACTGATGTAGTAACACATATTGAACATTCACAAACTGACTGGTTAACGCGGTCATTGATCAAGGTAACATAGCATAAACCTAGTTTTTCATATCTATTTGTACACACACGGATACCGTGGTAATGCCACTCACTACTGTGGTAATTAGAAGAAAATGGTGAATGATGTTACTTATTAAGACCACTACGTACACCTTAGGATATCTATGTTAGAGGATCATTAAATTATGATTTAAGGAACCTTAGGAATGCTTTCAAACTCATGTAATGTTGGTTTTAAATCTTGTAGATTGAAAGACAAGGCTAATACAATGCGAAGCAAAGGCCCACGGGAATGAGAGAATAAAGGTGGAAGTGATTACCTTGCTCCCTAGTATTATTTGAATTTTAATACTGAACATGTGGTGTGCATACATTTCTTGAATGCCTAGAAGCATACTAGGATGTTGTTTACATGTTTTGTGAATGGCATGAATGCATGAATGCTAGAATAACATGAATTATATGTCCATGTTTAGTGCTTACAATGCTTTATAACATGAGATGATAGTTTCTTTATTTATGTTTCTATGAGATGATCAACATTATTACTTTATTTCTGTTATGATGCATTATACATGATGAAATGATAACTATGCTCGTTATGAGACGTTCAGTCATGCACAAGCAAAGATAAATTAAGAATTGAACCACATATCATCGTAGTGGTCCATGGGGGATCACTATGGGTGTCTTTGCTATAAGAAACGATGGGTTTGCCCCTAGTTCTCGATGATAGGGGCGATGGGTGTGACCCTAGTTCCCTGATTGGGTAATGGGTGCGCCCCTATCCCGTTAGAATATGACATATAGTGCATTTTCTTTGTCTTCTGTTACATGATAATGATGAGAGAACACCCCTAATTAACAACTGAATGTTTGAAACACTTAATGTTTGATAAGTGATTTTATGTTCTGTGTTTGATTTAAATAATGTTATTGATGTATTGTATAAGATCCACTAGGCTCTCGAGCTCACCCCAACATTTTTATTTCAAGTAATCTTTGAGACATTTCGAATCATAGTACGGTTGAGTGTTGTTTAGATATTCACAGACGTCACTGAGGAGGTTGTGATTTGATTAGCCTTATTTCTATTTATGAATATTAGTCGAATTAGGTAGATGGCCCCTTCTTTATTGTTTGTCTTAATGTTTTTACAAAGTTGGTATTGGGCTACATAGACCTGTTTTCAGACTATTACTTACACACTTTATGTTTAGTTTTATTCAGTTTAATCCATGAGTTTTGATCAGGTTCATTGTGTTTTATCTCTTATTGATATATCTTGGTGTGTTTAAAAAATCGATGAATTATTTGCATGAGATCTGGTATGTCCAAAAGATATTAATGAGAAATTGAATATGAGAAAAGTAATGTCCCAGTTCTCGACAGATGATATATGTGCTGAAATTTAATGGCACGTCTCTCTATGTGTGACGAACGTGATAGAAACGAAGGATTGAGAACTGAAGTGTTACAAGAGACCCTTAGAAGAAACTAGTTGTATGCCAAGTCCAGCAAGTGTGAATTCTGGATTAAGATGATCAAGTTCCTTGGCCATGTAGCATCAGCAGAAGACATTGTTATAGATCCTAAGAAGATGGAAGCTGTCATGGACTGAAAACAACCAACAACGATTACAGAGATCAGAAGTTTCTTAGGACTAACTAGATATTATTGAAGATTCATCTAAGAATTTCCAAAGTTAGTTGAACCTATGACCAAGTTTACTAGAAAAGGAGTTAAGTTCATGTGGGATGAGAAGTGTGAGCAATAATCCAAGAATTGAAGAGGAAATTGACTACGACTCCCTTCTTAGTCACTTCTACATATGGTGTTGCATATGTTTTGTATACGGACACTTTGCAAAATGGATTAGGTGCAGTGTTGATGCAAGAAGGAAAAATCGTTACCTATGCCTCGTGACAATTAAAGATTGATGAGTAGAATTACCCAACACATGACTTGGAATTAGTAGTTATTGTGTTTGCTTTAAAGATTTGGAGACACGACCTTTATGGTGAAAGGTTTGATATGTTCTTAAATAATAAGAGTCTGAAATATATCTACACCCAAAAGGACTTGAATCTCAAGTAACACAGATGTATGAAGTTCCTTAAAGACTACAACTTCTAACTACATTACCATCTGGGGAAAACCAATGTAGTAACGGATGCCCTGAGTAGGAAATTCAACAAGCAAGATGAGGAGAAATGTCAAATGTACCAATTGATTGAAGATTTCAATCTGGGAGTAACTTTACATGAGAAACAGGCTTGCTTCTAAGAATGTTGACTTCAAGATAGATGCTAAAAATACCATAAAGCTTGGATATAGAATTTGTGTGCTTCAGAATGGACAGAGTAAGCAAACCATACTAGATGAAGCCCATCAGACCAAGTACATGATGCATCTAGGAGTTGACAAGATGTATCAAAACCTCTGTAAGACCATTGGTGGCAAGGAATGAAGAGGGATGTGGCTAATTCTATGTCAAAGTACCTCATTTGTTAGCAAGTGAAGGTAAAACATAGAAAATCCACTGGAATGTTACAACCACTCCCAGTCCCTGAATGGAAGTGGGATAACATTGCCATGGACTTTGTTAGTGGATTACCCAAAAATCAAAAAGAGAAGATACTGTATTAGTAATTATGGATCGTCTCACCAAAGTGGCTCATTTCTAGATCCACAAACCAAGTTCGTAAACTAGGAGGAATCTATGTAAAGGAGATAGTGCAACTTCACCGTATGCCTAAAACCATAGTGTCAAATAGAGATTCTCAATTCATATCACAGTTTTGGCAGAGTCTGCAAAATGAGTTGGGCACCAAATTCATCATAAACATTGCTTTCCATCCACAAACCAATGGTCAGTTTGAGAGAATTATTTAGATACTAGAAGGCATGTTAAGGTCTTGGGTCCTTAACTTCAAGGGCAATTGGAGCAAGTACCTACATCTGGCAAAGTTTACCTATAACAACAATTATTAAGCAAGTATAAAGATGGCCTCGTATGAAGTTCTTTATAGGAGACCTGTACAAATATACTTGGAAAATTGGGAGAATTGTATGTCAAGAAAATAGTGAAGCTATATGGTATACCCAAGACCATAGTGTTAAGCACAGATTCCAGATTCACATCTAAGTTCTGGTAGAGCCTACAAAAATAATTAGGCAATAGACTCACCATGAGCACTACCTTCCATCCTTAGACAGATGGGCAATCTAAGAGAGTGATATAGATATTAGTAGACATGTTGAGAGCATGTGTAATAGACTTCAAGTGCAATTGGTGCAAATACTTGCACTTAGCCAAATTTTCCTACAATAACAACTATCAAGCAAGCATTCGAATGGCTTTATATGAGGCTCTCTACGATAGATGTTGTATATCTCCATCATGTTGGGCAAACTTTGAGGATCATGTACTCATAGGGCTAGACGTAGTACAAAAGATTAATGAACAAGTGAATCATATCCAAAAGAGGTTAACCATGGCTCAAAGCAGACAAAAGAGCTATGCAGATAAGAGGAGAAGGCTTCTAGAGTTCCAAGAGGGTAATAGAGTATTCTTGATGATTAGCCCTTAGAAGGGGATTGAACATTTTGGTATCAAAGGGAGACTATCACCAAGATTCATCGATCCATTCAAGATACTTAGATGGGTTGGTGAATGTGCCTATGATCTAGATCTACTGAACAAAATGTCTTTGATCCACAACATATTCCATGTATCGATGTTGTAGAAGTATGAACCATATCCCTCTCACATTATACATTGGGAGGAATTCGACATCTAAAACAATGCTACTTATGAAGAACCAACAATCAGGATATTAGATCGGAAGGTACAAATTCTTAGAACTAAGGACATCCCTTTGGTCAAGGTTCTGTGCAGGCACCATGAACTGGAAGAGGGGACTTAGAGAGCAAAATGCAGAAGAAGTACCCGGACCTCTTCACCAGGACCAGCTAACTGAAGGGAATTATACAAGTATATGATCACTTTTAAATTTTGAGGAGGAAATTCTTTTAAGGGGGGTAGTATTGCAATACCCTAAAGACGGTAGGATTACTCAAGAAAAAAATATTGTGCAACTATTGCGGTACCCAAACTAGTGTTGCGATAATGCATTGCAGATTTAGAAATGGGACTTTTTGCGTGGGTACCACAATACTAGGTTAGGGTACTGTAATAGCAGTAAAAATACAAAATTTGGGCGAATATGTGGTACTGCAGTGCCAAGATGCAGTATTGCAATTAAAACAGTCCCAATACTACGATATTGGGACACAATACCATAGTAATGTGATTGAAGATAAAAAATGGAAGTTTTGGGGTGCTGGGTTGTCTATGTATTGTGTGCACAGGAACCTTAATCACGCAATTCTTTCTGCAACCGCTCACCCTAACCGCATTTGTGACTCTCCCTCGCTCTCATGCATCTCGAATTGGTGTTAACTCTTTCGTACCATCGTAGCCATCCCACAAACACTGTTAGAGGATTTTGTGCAAGCTATGAAGAACGTGAACTGAGACACATTCTGGACAAGTATACAAAAGTAAGGGACGATTCTCAGTTGATTACAAAAATATTATGTTTTGTCCTACCACGAATAGAATCAATTGAATGACACCTAAAATATTGTCTGCTCTTCACATGTAATAGCACCCTAGCAACTTAAGGTGTTCCAGCGAGGTAAACAAGAGGACCAGTGCGTAAAGGTGAGGTATAAAGTCATTCTACCCTTATGCTATGTTTGTTTTACATAACAAAGAGCATTGTATTGCAAACTTCTGCGTGAAAGAAAAAGAAAGACGAACGAAGTGAGAACATTCTTGCATTACCACGATAATGCTAGGAGTACCGCGGTAATATGATGAATATTTCATTTTTTTCCTTGAACCTTTCGCTCGTGAAACCTTGACCACCACGGTACTATCCCTATATCGCATGACTACAATTGAAAGACCATGGGACCACAACGGTAATGCTAAGGCTACCGCGATGACACGTCTTAGACCTCATTTTCGAGTCTCATGCCCACACGATAACCCATTTGCTTAGCATATAACATATAGCTTAGTGAATGATTGTTCTATGAGTTTATGCTTAACATATATATATATAGTAGGACATATCATAACTTATTGAGTTTTATTCACAAATATACATTATTTAGTTACTTTTTCTTCTCAGGTTTAGTTTTCTTCCCTCTACTGCGTCTCGTAAAGAATGAAGAGATGAAGTGAAGACTTTGAACAATAAAATCAACCGACCAACAACCATTATATTGTCAAGAAAATTATCAAATTGCCTTTTTCACTTATTTCATCCGCCACTTGCACACTTATGCATTTATCCTTCAAAAATCACCACAACATCACCTAAAATTACAAGATTACCATTATTCAAATTACCAACACGGTCATTCTCTTAACAAATAGATATGTTGCCACCTAATCTACTCAACTTCACCATAGCAGCACACATTTGTTAATAATCCAACTCACAAAATTGCCCTTAAGTTGCTCAACCCCAATTCACATCTCCAATTGACCCAATAACCTCTATTTAATTTCTTAATGCAACAAAGCCACAACCACCATCTATATAAACATATATATAAAGATAATCTCACTTCTTGTACTCTATTTCATTCCATGCAACATGTATTCACCTCTAATTATATTTTTTTCACTCATCTCTTAAACTATACACATTAATAAATATCACTTTTATAAATAATACCACTTTATTATTTTTTACGTAACTAATTTAATTTAGTTAATTTATACATGAAATATGTATTATTAATGCATGTGTATAATTACGCGTATGTACATGCGTAGTCCGTGCAAATATGTGTATTTATCCATATTTACTTTTATTTTAATTTACGCGTCAAATTAAAATATGGAGTGTTACAATTTAAAACAATATGAATGCTTACTGATTAGGATCATATACTAAACTACAAGGTTAAGGATTCAAAACTATCGAAGCAAGAGTTAGAACACAAGGAGCGAAGTAATAGGTGGAAACAACTATACTCTCTCTTTAATATTAGTTTAGTATCGAATGTAAAACATGACTTTGTGTTTACTTTTATGAGCTTAGAAACATGCTAGGAATGACATGTTACTTGTTGTATGGTTGTGTGTACCTGTGATAATGTGATAGCATGTTACCTATTTCTATCATTAAATACTATGCTAAGACTATGCAATCTGTGTTATTTGTTAGATAACATGATTTTTGTAACCTATTACATGATAATTTATCAACATGTTTAGTGTATACATGTACCATGATGATGAGATAAATTGTGCATGCTAGTGGTCACTAAATAAAGATAATTAAGATTCTAATCACATATCAGGGCGATGATACAGATATTATGGCAGTAGTCTGGTATCATCGTGGGTATTTCCCCACCCTAAGTGGGTGTTTATGCTACTGTGGCAATAGTTGAGACGGGACGGAGGATCAAGTGAGACCAAACTTCTAAAGTTGTGTCATGATAAGAAATTGGCTTTCGAGGTGTTACTTTCAAGAGTTCGGACACAAAGGAATACTGAGGAGATTCCTTTCGATCTTAACATCGACCTAAAATATTGAAGTGTTTTGAAATGCCTAATGATTTTTAAGTGTTTTCATGTTTTATGTTCTTGAATTAATAATGTTTGAGATGTGTTGTACATAATCCATTAAGCTCTTGAGCTCACCCCACTAATCTCTCTTTCAGGTAATCATTGAAGACGCTTGTGATGACAAGTGGCGGAGGGCATTTTTGTAGTTATGGCCCACCTCACTATGGAGGTTGTGTAGGAGTAGGATTCTATTCGATATTTTTTAGTTGTAGGGAGTGGACCTATCTTGCAATTGTTTTATTTGACTCATTTATTTATTGAATTCGGTTATGGGGCCAAGTATTTAGTTATTGATTTATTTGAACTTAGGCCATGGGTCCAGTCTTTCATTATTGATAAGTTTTGTTTAATTATCACATGATCCTTATGTTCTAGTCATGCATATTATTAATTATTATGTTTTTGCACTCTAATATTTTAGTTGGGATGGTTGTGATTAATGAGACAAAGAATACAAGTAATGTTTCAGTTCCCGAATATTGAAAACAAGAATGACCAGACGTTGAACTTGATTATGTCTCAAGTTGAGAGACAAAGATGCTCAGTCAATGGCGATTGTGGCAGGATTCGGGAGTCGGGGTATTACACAGTATTAGTAATAAATAGATTTTCCTAAGAGGTGAGTGACGTTACCTTCAGGGGAAACCTATAGAATTAATGGTGATATGTAGAGATTGTTTAGAAGCCCGACGATAGCCATGTTGAACTGCTTATGGTAAAAAGATGAACTCAAGAAACTCTTTGAGGAGGACCATGAAGAAAAAGAGGAATCCAAAACTTAAAAGTAGTTTGGAAATATGAAGATGCGTTCCTACATGACTTACCTAGACTGCCACCTACAAGAAAAGTAGATTTAAGATTGAGGTTCACCCTCGAACCAAGCTCATAGCTATACTTCCCTATAAAATGGCATCAATAGAGCTGATCAAGTTAAAAACTCAACTAGACGAGCTCCGAGAGAAGGAATTTATTAGGCCAAGTAAATCACGATGGGAAGCTACAATGTTGTTCATAAAGAAGAAAGATGGGTCCATGAGATTATGTATTGACTATCAGAAATTGAACCAAACAACAGTGAGAACAAATATCCCCTATCAAGGATAGATGGCATGTTAGATCAATTGAAAGGAACCACTCATTTATCTAAGATTGATCTTAGGTCAAGATATCACCAATTGAGAATCTGAGAGTCAGATATACAAAGGACGACTTTCAGGACTCGATATGGACACTTTGAGTTCACAGTGATGCCATTTGGTTTAACCAATGCACCAGCAGCATAAATGGATCTAATGAACAAAGTGTTTTGGCAATACCTTGGCAAGTTTGTAATGGTATTCGTAGACGACATCCTGATTTACTCTAAGTCAGAAGCTGAACACTAAGAATACTTGAGGATTGTGTTAGAGACCGTTAGGAGAAACTAGTTGTATGCTAATTCAGCAGGTGCAAATTCTAGATGAAGACGATCAAGTTCCTTGGCTATGTAGTGTCAGCAGAAGGCATTTCTATAGACCTTGAGAAGGTAGAAGCTGTCATGAACCACAAGCAACCAAAGACAGTTATAGAGATTAGAAGTTTCTTAGGCATAACTTGATATTATCAAAGGTTCATCTGAGATTTCTTCAAGTTGGTCGAACCTATGACCAAACTGATCAAAAAAGCAGTAAAGTTCAGTTGGGATGAGAAGTGTGAACAATCAATCCAAGAATTGAAAAGGAGATTAACTTCAAACCCCATTTTAGTCATTCCTACCCATGGTATTGAATATATTCTATATACAAATGCTTCACAAAATGGATCTGGTGCAGTCTTGATGCAAGTAGGAGAAAGGTCGTTGCATATTACTTCTACGATGAGAAGTTTGACATGTTTTCATATCACAAGAGTTCGAAATACATCTACACCTAGAAGGATTTGAACCTTAGGCAGCGAAAATAGATGGAGTTCCTTAAGGACTATGATTTCTAACTAAACTACCATCCAAATATAGGAGGAAAAGGGTCAGACGTATAAGCTAATTAAGGATTTTAACCTAGGCATAGCTTTAGACGAGAAGCAATTTTACCTTTACATCATGACTTGCCAACAGTATCTTCTACATCAGAGTAGGGATGAACGAAGGCCAGACAAGTGGCTCACAAGCCTGATACAAGGAGTTGAACAGGGTAAGCATACTAACTTTAGAATGGATGATGAAAATATTCTAAGGCTTGGAGATAGAATCTGTGTACCTTAGAATGGATAGAGTAAGCAAACCATACTAGACGAAACCCATCATACCAAGTACACAATGCATCCAGGAAGTAACAAGATGTATCAAAACCTCAAAAAGACTTACTAGTGGCAAGAAATGAAAAAGATGTAGCCAAATATGTCTCCAAGTGCCTAACCTGTCAGCTGGTAAAGGGAAAACATTGAAAACCCATTGGAATGTTACAATCACTCCCAGTCCCCAAATTGTAACACCCTACCTCCTGTGCCTTGGGCCCACATCATCCGACGATAATTTCTTTTTCGCTTCCCAAATCCTTGGAATTTCCTATATACATTAACTTATGCACAGATATGTTTCATAAAAAATAATAACATCTTGATATAAATAAAATTCCATAAAATTTCAAGGTACATTGCCTTTGGTTTCAATACAGCAAAAATAACTTCAAAACTTAAATAAAATAACTTGGGCAACATGCCCTACAATTTAATAAACTCTCAAAAAAATAATCTACGTATCTTCTATATGGTCTTGATATCTCGCTTTCCTAAAATATTAGAAAGAAAGGGTGAGCTTGAATCCTAGTGGATTACTCCAAATATTTAAATCATTATTTCAACAAATAAGACAAATATGTTAATTATTATTCCAAATATTATGTGATTCATACAGTTCATTACGTTTAGTTGTAATTAAGACCAAAAGGGATTAACCTCTATGTTCAAAATCTAAGAAGATAGATTATTCCTGAAACTCAAATTCCTTACTATAAAGTGGGATCACTCCTAAAAACCTAGTTCACTCTAGAGTCAATCTTGACATCCAGGGTAATAACTCGAGCCCACTACGTACCGATATTGTCCTCACCTTAGCCACCACTGACTGGCTGTAGGGTTTTGTTCTTGGCAAGACTCAAACTTAAGTCTCCCAGAAGCGTTTGATACTAGTAAGGCTCACAATTGCTCATTTAGCCCAAACATCGCTCTAGTGTTGGAGCGATGTGAGATATTACAATCCACCCCCCTTAGAGCAATCCTGTCCTTAGGACTCACATCTCCGTTACACCTAGAGCAACTTTGATACCATTTGTAACAACCCGAGCCCACTACGTACCAATATTGTCCCCACCTTAGCCACTACTGACTGGTTGTATGGTTTTGTTCTTGGCAAGACTCGAACTTGAGTCTTTCAAAAGCGCTCGACATTAGTAAGGCTCGCAATTGCTCATTTAGTCTAGACATCGCTTTAGTGTTGGAGCAATGTGGGATATTACATCTTGTTCTAAGTCAAAGGTTTGGCCTAATTGGAACATACACACGAAGAATTCCTTCATCGCACCCGCACATGGTTAGAATATCAATTAATCTTTAATTAAGTGTAAAAACATAACATTCATGTAAATAAACTGAACTTAAACAGAAATTACACATGTGACCATGGTAACAACATAACATGGACTATATTATCACATAACATACATGTTTATTTGTGTAAGCTTAAGCATGCATATTCTACATGACATGTATCATAATTAATCATGCATATTCAAAGCATCACATACATGCAAGCCTTATTTAAATCAAAATAATGAAATAAAAGTTGAAAATAATATCCACCTTAAATAGTAAACTTCTTTTTGAACCTTTAGTTGAATCCCCTTCAGATCTCCCCAACTATCAGCACAGAATTTGTGCAACACTTCGTTACTACTACCCTAATTGTTGTTTAGAACAGCTAAAGGAAAAGAAGGATGCCAAAAGCGAGGCAAAGAGAGCAAGAAGGAATTTTTTCAGTTCTTGCTAGGATGAGGAGAATGGTAGCCAAGATAGTGTTTATATAGAGTTCAAATGAGTGGGATTTGACAAGTTTGGTGTGTCCCCAACACAAGAACATGTTATTTCTTCAATATAGCACACAAGGATTTAGAAATTAGGGTTTCCATGGCTCTTCTGCACACGAAACCTTTTTTTTTTAGATTATTTGTCGTGTTACTACAATTGGGGACCATGATAACAGTTTGTGAAATTATGTACAGTTTTTTTGAAAAAATCACCGCGTTGCTGCGATAGCTATTTTGCTACCGTGGTAGCATGGCACAAATATATATATATATATATATTTTTTTTTTTTCTTCTATTTTTCATGTGTTTCTAATTTCTTTCATTCCTCTCCCCCTCGCACACGCGCACACACACACACACACACACACGTATATATATATATTACACCAAAATTTTCACAAATTTTCTTCAATTAATTTCATTTCTCATCTTAGCTACATAATCCTGTACTCCAAAAATTTCATAAAATTTCCAAGGATGAATATTTCATTTAATCAAATTTTATACAAATTTTTGTGGTATTACAAGAATAAAAGTGGGATAACATTGCCATGTACTTTGTTTGTAATATCCCACATCGGTCCGACTCTAGAGGAATTCCTGGGCTAAATATGCATTTACAAGGTGTCTCATTATGCCAAGTGCTTTTGGGAGACTTAGGTTCAAGTTTCGCCAAGAACAAAACTATACACCCAGTCAGTGGTGGCTAAGGTAAGGACAATATTGGTATATAGTGGGTCGGGGTTGTTACAAATGGTATCAGAGCTTAGTTAGTAGCTTCTTAGGAAAAGGTTTAGTCTAATATCAAATATGGTATCAGAGCTCAGTATTATGATATATTGCGCTAAACTTGATTTTCAC
>JAJIYU010008021.1:0-18442 GCA_030144865.1 Tinospora cordifolia | reverse complement strand
GAAGTCCGAGGTGTGGTTCTTAGATTGAGATAAACCAGTGAAGAAGTCATAGAACATGTTCGGGGAGAACAAAGAACATTGAATACCTCAACCTAACTCAAGATTCGGTGGCCAAGCTGTCTAAAAATTAGAAGGGTCATATTTTTGGCAAGTACGTGATAATGCCTTAAAAAATGAAATTTAAATTATATGGGAAAGTCTGGAGGGTCCTTACCAAAATAGAATTCCACCTTAACATATATTGAGGAAATAAGAAACCATATGTCATTTACATCTATAAATACTGAAGTTGGAAGTCAAAACACACATCTATCGTTTGTAGAAAGTTTTTGACATAATAAAGAGGGTCTGCAATTAGGTTTTCTTTCTCTACTTATTCATTGTTATTAGTTACCTTTCGTTGTTGGCCAAATTTCACACCAACAATTGGCAATTTTTGCAAGAAGAATAACAATTATATATGTCTTCGCTTCAACATTCATGACAAAGATGAGTTTCAAAATAGTCGATGTGCCTGCCACTAAAGCATTGATGGTCTCATCGGAGGCTTGTAGTCCATGACGTGGGAGACCGCTTGCATGTGAGAAGAACTCTGATAAGAAATCAATGTGGATCAACATGTTGGGAAGACTGTGGAGAGAATGTCTTAGATGGTGATGGAGCAACAACAAATTTTGCAGACTATGCATTTGACTTTCTTTAGATGCCAACCACAATCCCAACTGCGATCAAAAGCTACAAGATTAGGAGATTGTGAACTTTTTAGAAGTTATAGTGCTTATAAGAAGCTTAAGCAACCAAACATAGGACAACTCGGGTGCTCAATCAAAAATGTTATGGCCAGAAGAACTTAAGATTACACAAAATGAAAAGAGGAGGTAAAGCATGAGGGAATCATCATCCATTCACCCTAACAATTTTGAAACTGTTAAACTTGCAAAATAGAAGCAGGCCAATTTAGCTATCACGGGTATTCGGAAGACTATGACCCCAACCTCATTAGGGTGGTCTTCTTGAAAATGTTCCTTAGCCCTATCAGCTTCCTTTAAGTCTTCTGAACTCATCCTTGGGACAAGTACACAAGGCATTCATCAACCTTCGCATTGGAAATTGAGAATATCCCATATTTGAAGGACATGAAAACCTATAATGGGAAGGTCTATGAGATGACAATAGACCTAAGGGAGTATATCAAGAACTATTGAGCGTGGATATAGTTCAACAACTATGATGATGAGACTATGCAAGAGCTTTTTGATTACTCCTGCTGGACCTGCTTGAATGTGGTATTGGAACCAAACTCTAGGCTCCATTCCTCTTTCATAGAACTTTTACCAAAAAAATCATGGTGTAGTTCCACGGAATGAAGAGAGAAGAAAGTGGATAATTTACTTATTGTTTGCCAGAAACTAGACAAATTATCCTCATTGAGTTCAAAAATTGGTTCAAGGCAGTTGTAATGAAGGTTAATGAGTGCAACAAGACACCCCTGTCTCTGCTTTTTGGTTGGAGTTGAGGACAACAATGTTACTTTATTCCTTGTCCAAGAAGAAATTCAATACCTTTTATCGGGTCAAAAAATATGACAGGAGGACAAGAAAAAGAAAAGTAAGCAAACCAAAAAGAGAAGCAAAGTCGACCGAGCTGAGAAGAGAAACAAACCTGCACATACGATTTATACCTTTTACGCTCCTTTAAACACATCCAAGAAGTAAGTCCTTTTGACCATCTAGTATAAGGAAAGCTTGAGATGGCTTGAAGATGAATAGAATAATGTGACTGAAGTAGGTATCATCAATTTTATTGCAATCATGAACATGATACAAATTCAATGCTTGAATCTCAAAATGAAATTGAGGTGCTAATTATACAAAGATGTTTAAGGGAGTTCATTTAAGAGCATGCACTACTTAGTTAGTAAGCGGAAGAGTAGCCACAATGCAATGAGCAACCACCAAAAATTAGAACTACTTTTGGAGAAGATTTGGGTGACAAATCTAACTGAGTACATAAGTCCTATGTCAAAGAGGTGTGTGGGAGTATCAACTCCTTCTATGTCTACCATCCACATTATAACACAACGGTAGTAGTTACGAAAATTGCCAACTAGAAGGTGCATTATATCTTAGTCAACAATGAAGGGCTCAATTGATATCCTATACTGTTAGCCTTTAAGAAACTAGTATTGAAGAAATAATAGTTTTACCCAATTGATATCCCTCTTCTTGGTTTTATAGTACATGACATAATGCTTGAGGGGAAGTTCACTCTCTTGATTATGGTACGTGAGGAAGAGCATAAGGTCACCACTATAGCTAATTTCCTCGTCATTAAAGGGGACTTTGCTTATAACATAGTAATTAGGAGACCGCTTCTTAATGATCTTAATGTTGTAGTGCCTACCTACCACCTTACTTTAAATTTCTTTGTAGAAAGAGGGTAGGGGTAGTTCATCAAAGTCAACAAGAATCGAGGGAGTCCTTGCTAGATGATAATGCTTAAGTTAAAAAATTTTATGATATCAATAAATTAGCATGAGGGTTGGGCTTACCAATTGAAAAAATAAATTACTATAGAGAAAATTTCATGATATATTAGGGAGATGATAGTATTTTGATAAGATGTAAGTTTTGCAATCTCCCTAGATATAAAAAATCCAAAAGAAGTGGTAGCAAACATTTAGAAAATATAGCTTGCGAAAGGATGTATTATTTTTCATTGACACCGAGTTACAGAGGCTTCATGTATCAAAAACAACTGCAAAACACATGAGATGGCATTATGAACACTTTTAAGAAGATGAAGTGCATCACTACTTAGATTTGGAGGTATGAAAGCATTTCAATTGAGTTAATATTGAACTTTCAAATGAGTATTGAAATGTTCATCGATAAGTTTTAATCATTTGGACAGTGAGGACAACAATATTCTTCATGGCTAATTATTTTAACACCTTATAATTTACCTTCCTAGATGTGCATGAAAAAGAATTTATGTTTCTTTCTATTATTGTCCATGGGCCAAACAATCTCAAGCAACAATTGAATGTTTTTGTATAACCTATAATTGACAAATTACTTAACTTATGGTTCGTTGCAGTCATGGCATACTATGTATCAACGAAGAAAAACTTTCATATGTGTGTTGTTCTTATGTGCACGATTAGTGATTCTCTTACATATGGTATGTTGTTCAATGGAGCACACATGGTAAAAAAGAATGTTGATATTGCATGGATATTACTATTTTGTTTCAAATTATTAAATGGGAGAAGCCATCATGGTTCAGTTGCCATCAAAAGTGCTTGCATTACCCTTTTAGAAGAAACAAAAATGGGTTAGGAAGGGATAGGGTATAGGACCCCAGGATAAAATTGGGAAAATTATATTTTAGTTGAAATTGATAGTTTAAGGTTGATGAAAGTTACTAAAATGGTTTGTGATGACAAAATAGTGGAATAAGTCAAGAATTTGGATGGAAAAGAAGAGTACATTATTATACTTGCCTTGTTGGAAAACAATTCTCATTAGGCACAACTTAGGCATCATGCATATTGATAAAAACGTCTATAATAATATATTTCACACGGTGATGCATGTTTTAAAGAAGAACTAAAGATAATGCCAAGTCACTTGATAATTTAAAAGAATATTGTAGATGACTCACATTATGATTTAGTGACCAGTGTATATTGAAAGGTATGCTATGTGTTAGACAAGATTGGAAGACATGTCTCATGTAATTAGGTCAAAATTTTATGATTTCTAGACTGTTATGCTTCAAGTATAGCTCGATGCGAAGATTTTTGTAAGTTAAGATTATTTTGTGTGAAAAGTCATGATTTTTATGTGTTCATGCAACAATTAATTCCTATTGCATTTAAAGAATTGTTATCATCACATGTGTAGAAAACACTTACAAAACTTAAGTTCTTTTTTTAAAGAGTTAACTACTATATGCATTATAGTGGAAGACATGACCTGGCTTGAACCCAAAATACGTTGGATCTTTTGAAAATTAGAGGGAACATTTCCTCGACCTTTTTTTTTTGACTTAATGGAACATATTTTGATCCATCTATATACCTCATGAAGCAAGATTCGCTAAACTTGTACAACATCAGTGGATGTATTCGTTTGACAGTCATAAATCTTATAATTAATTACTTTTACATTTGTTATAGAGGTGTTTGTTCCACATTTTCTTTAAATATAGAATGCGTCTCTTGTAGGTTGTTGCGGCATCTTAAAAATATTTTCATGAATAAGGTAAGTATTGAAAACACGAGATGCAATGCATATTTTATTGAAGAAGCCTTTTTCTTTTTACCTATATTAATTTGAATCTCATGTAGATACATGAAATTGAAAAGTTCAATGAAATGATGGAGGGGAACTAGACAAGATATCAAAGGAAATCTATCTATTTTTACACGTCGAGGTCAAGTTTTTGGTTGTCTCGAGTAAAAGATGCTAATAGATGAAGAATACACTATTGCACAATTGTACATTTTATAATATCTTAGAATTTTTAACCTTAATTAATTATAATTGAAATTAATAGTAATTTGTCTTGGAATTACCCTTGGTCAATAAATATTAACCACGGTCAATCATTGGTCTACATTACTTGTTTGACACACATATCGAGAAAGTTTAAAAAAATATTTTAGGATTGAAAATAATTAAGTTACGCAATGAGCTTTGTGTTGAAATGCTTGGAATGTTATGAAGAAAAAAATAAAAAATTGTAAAAATGCCACATTAGTGCGCCATAGCGAAGCAATAGTGCATTGCAATGTGAACAGCAGGCTAAAAACCCACAATGCAGCATGCTACATCAATTGGGGCCTACATGTTGCATTGTTGCAGTTCACCAATTCAATGGTTCATAGGGTGCCAACTGGCATGCTCTTGGAAGCTAATACTTAAAATTTATTGGCTAAGAGGAGAAGAGCAAGAATTAACCACTCCCATGATGTGAAAAATAGGTTGAAAAAGTGTTAATAATCCATTTCCTCTTTAGTGCAAGAACTAAATTGGAAAGCATGAGCTCTTCCCTATGCTCATGCATGACCACCCATGCTTAAGAGTGTAATACCCCAAAAAATTTGTAATAGCCAAACATTATTGAAATTTTAAAGAATTCTTGGGGTATTAGTGAGAGAAACCATCTTGATTAGAGCACTCTCCTCACCCTAGTGATCAATCTATAATCTTCCCTCCTTGGCCTAATACCCTTGGATTTAAAAAGGAGAATGATGGAATGAAATTTCTCATTCCATAAGTATGCAAAATGAAAGTGAAGAAGGGTGAGAACGAAATGGGCTTACGCTGAGCTCAAAAGGGTCTTAGAGTGCTGCAAACAACCCATTATAAGCTTTTCTAAACTCCCTCTTATTTCTACTTACACATTTGTGAAAATGAAACCATTTCATAAACATTTTGTTTACAATACAGACATGGTCTTCCGCCAACTTTGGAAGACATTAAATACAAGCCACAAACTGCATCTTGTTGAGACCCAAACATCATGAGATTGTGGCCTTTGGCATGATCACAATGCCTTAAGAATGACATAAATCTATGGAGTGTAAACTAAGAACCGAGTTCGTAAAGATAGGTTGTTGAACATCCAAGGTCTTGGTCCTAAATACCTTGTGACCAACTCTCTTTGGGCTTATTTTTTGAGACTAATATTAGATTTACAAGATTATGACCATTACACCCTTAGAAGGTATGTGTAAACATCTTTCAAATATCACTATAATGATCAAGAGTAAATGTGTGAGAATCGTAAGCACAAAGATAAGTTGTTCACATGAAACAATAATTTGTGTCAAACTTATGACCAATGATGGAAAACCCTTGATTTGATCTCAAATCCTTGGGAATCATATGCCTAAACCCTTATAGCATCGTAGAGCACTAAGAGATGAATGAAATGGGCCCTAGAATACCTAAAATCGATGTTTGGAAGGTATAACATAGGAGAAAGGAATAACATACTATTTTGTGCCAAAGACTCATAGCCGTGTGCTGCATTGCAATTTTCCAAAACCACAGTGATTAGAAAATCACTAATTTTTCACGTGTGTGTTGTTGGAATGTTGGGGTATCCAACATAGGATTTTAGAACACTGTAAAGACCTGAACATGCATATGAATTGGTTAACTCACAATAGAAAGGAATGCACTAAAAATTGGTATTTTGTATGCATAGATGAGAATGTAAGAGCGTTGGTTGGAGGATCACTCTAAGATTTTCATTGCTGTTTCCTAAGTGTCGAGGTAAATAACAATTATATGCTATTTCTATTTCCTATTTAAACTTGCATACACTTGCAGGAAATATAGAAAAGCCACATGTGGATACTTAGTTAATTCAATTGTATGCTTGCATGATTAAATGCATTATTTAAATGAAATTGTAAAATGTATTTTATGAATGTTGAATATGTTATGATTGTGATATGTATGCCGTGCCTAGGTGATAAATGGAATTATGGATGTCATGATGCAAACCATATCACAATGTTGGCATGTACCTCAAGAATTATGATTTTCATAAGTATAAAATGTATGTGGATATGTAACAAATGTACACTTGTGCAATTTGTGAATTAAACATGAACATGCTATGTTGATGATATGATCATGATGATATGAGAAAATACTTGAATGACTTTAAGTTACATGTGGTATTGTGCTATTGACTACATGTAAAAAAATATAATTAAGATAATAACACACTTTCTGAGATAGTCGACCTTCGAGTGCTATTGGTAGTCCACTGTGATGGTGTAACGTTATTTCATGATAAAACCTCCCCCATTTAGGCTTTGGTTTGCAGTTAAGACATTTTTGAAAACCCTCCCTTGTGTAGCCTTAGTTTGAGAGTAGAGATGATTTTGAGAACCTTCGCTATGTGCATAATCTATATTTATATGTGGTTGTTTAATTTGAAAATAAACCTACTAGGCTCATAGAGCTCAGTCCACTTTATTTTTAGACGCAGGTACCTATTTATTGGACTTTTGGAAGTCAATCTCACTATGATGTTTTCTCTTCCTTTATTTTAAATGTTTTTGTACCCAGTGTGGTTTAGGTCTTGTCATTCAATGTTACAAAAAAAAAAAAAGAAAAAATATAATTGGATGCCCTAGTAGGAGAGCTAATTTTGATTTGGACATGATGTTTTATGCTCTAATTAAATAAAGCATGTTTTGACATGTATTGTAGGACCCACAATGTTCGGGCAATACTTTTATTACTATCAGCATAGATACGTGGAATGTTGATTTTTTCTTTCCTTTAGTATACCTCTAGACTTATGTTTTAATTGTCGACTGACAAAATGAAACACAAGCAAGAAAGTAGCATTTCGCTCAGGATCATTCTTGAAATGTCTTCAAATGAAATAACAAGTTTTCAATGTTTAAAGAAAGTTTTCAAAACAAGTTAAGTTGTTTATATATTTTTGCTTCAATAATAAATTTTTTTTTGAGAAAATAACTTATCCAAGATTTGAAAGTAATAGAAATCAAATTTTAGAAGAGGTTATGAAAGGGGGTGTTACACATTCTTCTCAATTGTCGTAGTGTTGTTGCATATTCATTAGTATTTCATTATTTAATAATTTTGTGGTAAATTTCTTAATGACTTTTTATTATATGATAATTAATATAAACATCTTTCATATTGTAAGATTTTCATCGATGAACTATGTGATTATGACCTTAATATCTTTAATGAAGAAGCTGATCATAAGTTGAAAACAAAATTGGTAAATTGGTTCAATTCATATGTAATAATTCTTAACGTGAAGTACTTAATATTATTTTAACATTATTATGCGTTAACAATATTGATAATTGCATTTATACCGGTTCAAGATTGTAGTTGCATTGCATACTAACTATTTTATATGTATTTTATATATGTTTTGCATGAGTTAGATAAGAATCAACACATATTTGTTTATAATTATATGTATGAACATTTATATTAAAATTACATGTTTTTTAGTATTTGAAGAATTTCTACACTATTTTCATTTGCTTTTATGTGTGATATAATGTTCGAGAAATGTTTCTAGTGGTTTATGCAGATATAGGTTAAATAGGTGAAGATACACAGACAGACACTAAAGAAAGAAAGTGGAAACAAGAAAATGACTATAACCTGTGGATCTTTGCATAAGAAACAAGCCCAAATGAGGATCCAACCCAAGAGCATATAAGCCCATGCAATCAAGGCCTACACCCATTATTCATCAAACACAACGAGCTGCAAATTGCAAAGGTCACCACACGTGCGTCAAGACCGCGATCCACCCAGCCATGATTGCGGTTCTGCGATTGAGTTGGGCAAATGTGCATGAAAAATTCAGATTTTTGAGAGACAATCATATTAGCGTGGTCTAGGATTATGGTTTTTCGATTAGAGTGTTAAATTAATGTATTGTATTAGTGTAAAATTAGAGTTCCTACGAGAAAAACTATAAATAGCCTCTCGTATTAGGTTTTTCATTATTCGGTTGCTAGTTTTATTTCTATTGATGACTGAGAAGAGCAGAGAAAGTGGAACAAGGGAGAAGAACGCGAAGAACAAGATCAAAATTCTAGTATGATTTTCTGTTTGTTCATTTATTTCATTTTTGATTTCTTCACTATGTCTGACTAAGTTCTTTTGATTTCTCGGATATAATTTAGATTGTGGGACCTTTTGATCTTTATTTTGATTAATCTATTTTGAGGAATTATTTTATATTATGTGTTCTTAATGCTTTTTATTGATTGACCACCTATAAACTGATCTCAGATTGTTGAACTAACTTGAGAGAGAGGTTAAACAATTTGATAATCAGAGTATAGACCTAGAAGAATCGATTGACTGAGAGGTGGTTGATTCTATAGGAGGTTGCATGTGATTGCGATGTTTATTGCATTGGTTTGTTAATTGTATGCCTCAAGAGAAGGTATTAGGGAAGAAACTAATAGGTATTAAGGTACCTCGAGAGAGGGTTTTAATGACTAGTGCTATATCTTACAAGAACTGAATTCAGATTAATTAAAATAAAGATTAAAGGTGAATATATGATATCTTAGTATCCTAGAATCTTAATTAATACAGTTTTAAAATCAACGATTGTTTATTTTCCTTTTGTCGGGATCCCTTCCCTAGGATGAAGGGCGAACCGACCGGCACAGTGTCCCAACAAACCCGCTCGTAAGCCGAGCTTGCCAAGACACTGTTAAGCCTCAACATACGACACCACATCACACACTATCAGGGTAATCATAAGGAATGTAGAGAAATTTAACATATGAACACCAATAAGAACTTCATATTTTTAAAACGGGTCATTACACATGTGTAGCAACGGGAGAGACTATTTATTATATACAGGCTATCTCACCCCTATACATAGATCCTAACCCTCAAAGATGATAACAGAAAGGAAAATACAAAAAAGTCCTACCAAAAAGAGTAAGGAAACGCGACTTTAGGCAATGACCACTCCCTTGCCCTTATTCGCTGCTGAAGAACCTGAAAAGTTAGAGTAGTGAGCTTAATTGTTCACGGTGGCTCAGTGAGTAATGCAGTCTAATTCAAACTTAAAACAAGTATTCCACAGTTAAAACATGTGCCATGAATGCATGAGCAATAACATTATGCAAGTGAATGCAGCAGTAAACACAATTCAAAATCATAATGCAGTCGTGCACCTTCATTAAAAACAGTTTTAATAATGCTGAAAACATATAAATTCACTCGAGCAGGAGAAACCTGACGGTTAGGTGTATAGGTGACGACCCAAATCTGGGCCCACAGAACCCCCTCTGGGCACTCTGTGCTAGGTGGTCACTCGATGCTCTAGGGGTGCCCAATTAATAAACGAGCGAGTTGCAGACAGTTAGGCATATCGTAATGACCCGATTAGGACTTATTGCCGTTGCTATCATTGTAGGCCCACAAAACCCCTCAACAGGCACTCTGTGCTAGGTGGTCACTATCATGGTCACAACTCGCCCTAACTGCTCTACCGCATCCAATACCCTAACCTGCTCCTGGACCCCGACATTTGGTGCACTTCTCATTTAAAACTCATTCAAAGGATGCAAGTTCATCACAATATGTAACATCATTTTCACTATGCACAGAATAACAAGCTCTAAGAAATGAGTTAGAAAACATTACTCACCTCGAGTTTTGTACATCGATGTCCCGTCGACAATCGGCACAGCCCTGCTATACGCTCTTGAATCTGCATCAATTAAAACTCAATCTCAGTTCTATCTGTACAGTGACCCAATATCTAATATCACTGTCCCAACTTAGTTTTGATCGACCCGAGCAGTTTCGGTCAATCGGTCAAACATAGTCAATTCTGGTCAACTCTGGTCAATGCGGTCATCCTAGTTACCTTAGGTCAATCCATGCCCAAATTGGGTCAACATAAGCCATTCAGGTCAAGATTGGGTCAAAAAGGGTCAAAATTAGTTCAAAATCTCAAACTTCAACACTTAGTCAAATTTGGGTCCTTTGCTCTCTTACACAGCAAGCTTGCCGATTTTTCTGCGGGCAATCTGTATGCCAGATTTGCACCAAATTTTTTAGATCTGTTTTAGACTACTTAAACCTTCCCTAGAATTCTAAACCATGATTTTAGGACTTCATTTGATAGTATTTTTAGCTAAGATTCCAGGGACCATGTGTTCTCGGGTTCTGTATGATAGGTAGTGACTGTTTGGCTAATTTGACCCACTTATTCATATCAGATTGCTCTGACATTCTGTAGGCATAAACTAGACATGCTTAGAAATCACTCCACAAAATTTCAGCTCAATCCATAGAGGTTTTCCTATCTAATTTAATCTCAGAATTTTCAGTTGAATCACAGGGACTTCTGGGTGACACTTCCTGGCAGTAAATTTTAAAAATTTTCTGTTATCAATCCAACGGTTGGATTTGTGTAAAAGTTTCCAGATTTAATCTATCCTGTCTAAGCTTCCATTATAATTTTATTTCGTGATTTTTGAACTTCATTTACTAGGGTTTCTGGGTATAATAACAGAGATTATAAGAATCCCATATATCCCGTGACAAACAGTCACTTAGTGAGTTAATTGACCTACTTCCCTAATTCCGAATGGCCTGAAATTTGGTATACATATTATAGACATATCCAGGGACCTCTCCACCAAATTCCAGCTCAAATTACCAAGGTTTGGGCAGTTAACTGATCTGATATTTATCTATCTTGAAACTGGTTTTCAGATTCCCAAGTTTTTCCTAAGTTGTTTCAAGTGCCAAATTCTCCTTCTCTACAGCACTGATCCGAGGGTCTATCTTACTGATTTTGAAAGGTTTTAGGTCCCTAAACATTTTTCTAATAAGTATCATCTAAAACAGCAAGTAAGTATAACCCTAATCACCCTCAATTTCAAGTTCCACCATTGCAAGCCTAAGGGATTTCCTTCAGAAAATATTCTAAGTCCTAGAATCCCTAACTGACAAGGCACATTTGCAAGTATATAACATCTAAAATATAGAGGCTTAGGGTTAGCTCTTTATACCTCTGTGTAGCCTTTACTATGAGGTTTAAAACGCCTCTGGTTTCAACCCAAACGGATGTCTACAAGTTCTCCAAACACAACCTCAATCTGGTCTTACTGCTTGCTCTCTGCAGAAACTGTCAAAATAGTTAGCTAGGTAGTCAGTTTCTTGCCCTTATAAAACAGGTTGGGAGTTTACTTTTTGATTTCTACCACTTAGACATGGAAGTACTCGAAATAAGGAAGAAAAAGAGGGGTTTTACCTCCAGAACGGACTTGAAATGGTCTAGGAATCAGAGCTCCAAAGGTGGCTTCAAGACAAACTCTTATGGTTTTCTGGGCTTGAACTCTGTGGACAACACCTTTTCTCTATGATTTATGATTCAGATGGCTTCAAGATTGGGCAAAACACTTATGGGACTTCGTAGATGGTGTTATCAGGTTCAAAACAAGCTATAGATCACTGGATTTGGATAAGAAACGAAAGAGATTCAAGGTCTGGAAGGTGGGAGCAAGAGCTAGAAGTTTGGACTTAGGCAAAAATTTAAGTTTTTGTTGCATGAGAAGCTGCTTGCATGGCATGAGAATAGGGCACGTGGCCACCCCGTGGCCTCCAAATCTTCATGTTGAATGCCCAGTTGGCACTTGCTATTGGCTTGCTCAAAACCAGGGATTATCAAACCATGGATTCCCATAGTTTTTGGCTGAAAAATACCTCAAAAAACGCAGAGATTCGCCAAAAGTACCCCAAAAATCGTAGAAAGAAGAAGAAGGCGCCTGAGCCGCCAGACGTCTTGGGTCGGCCCAGGCGCTAAGCGCGCCTGGGCTCGGCTTTCGTGGGCTGAGTCTGCGCGGGCCAGAGGCCGAACCCGAAATCGGTCCGGCCAATTTTTATTTTTATTATTATTATTTTCTCCCCCTTATATATATATATATCTCAAAATACATGGAGTACATAAATGTCGGATCCGTCAATTCGATGTCAAAAAATGTGGGTCGTCACACCTTTTGATTTTTTTTTTTAAAGTGTTGAATCCTCATTTTAAAGCCTTAATAAAGTTAAGATTGAAATTAAATTGAGATTTGAGATTATTAACCATATACCATTCCTGAAGGACGATATTCGGTTATTCACCATGTATTATTATTGCAATGCTGTGCACTTACAGCGATCCCAACAAGTTTTTAGGACAGTTGCCAGGGACGATGTTAACAATCTTAGAACTAATTAAAATTAGTTGAATTTTAATTTAAGGCATTTTTATTTTATTTCAGCTTATTTTATTATCGTTATTATTTAATCCATTGGCTAGCTAAACTTGGTTTATTTACTTTGCTAGTGGTGTTTCAAGTTTGTGGATGAGCAGAGATTCACTTGGGTTGAATGATCCTGACTTATTGAAAACATTAAGGCAATTACAACTAAAAGTTTGAGATCATAGATTTGATATGGCTGAAAGCGATAGATCTGTTATGGCTGAAAGCGATAGATCTGTAGTTGGCACTAATGGTGAAGCACCACTCTGGGACTTTTTTAAGCTCGTGCTGAATAATAATTACTCCAAAATTCCTTGCACACCCATCAATGCAAACAATTTTGAGTTAAAGCTCTCTTTGATTACTATGGTGCAACAACAGTAGTTTGGGGGTTTGAATACTGAAGATCCGATGGCAAACCTGAACTCATTCATGGAAGTCTATGATATTGTTAAGATGAATGAGGTGATTGAAGATCAAATGAGATTGAGACTTTTTCCCTTCTCTCTAAGGGATGAGGCAAGGACATGGCTGTAGACTCTCCACCAGGTAGCATCACCACTTGGGAAGAGATGACTCAGAAATTTCTACAAAAGTCTTTCACTCCTATGAATGTTCATCAACTAAGGGGTAAAATTAGCTTGTTTAAGCAATTAGATTTTGAATCTCTCTATGAAACTTCGGAGAGGTTCAAAGATTTATTAAGAAGATGTTCTCAGCGTGGCTATCTTCCATGGCTACAGATTTAGATGTTCTTTAGTAGTCTAACCACCTACTCGAGCTGTAATATCCCACATCAATCCAACGCTAGAGTGGTGCCTAGGGTT
This sequence comes from Tinospora cordifolia, assembly GCA_030144865.1. Lineage (NCBI taxonomy): Eukaryota > Viridiplantae > Streptophyta > Magnoliopsida > Ranunculales > Menispermaceae > Tinospora > Tinospora cordifolia. The sequence continues at coordinate 4,798 of JAJIYU010008021.1, read as the reverse complement.
AAATGTACATTTGAGGGTGTCTCATTATGCTAAAGCATTTTGGGAGGATCAGGTTCGAGTCTTGCCAAAGACAAAACCATGTACCCAATTAGTGGTGGCTAAGGTGGGGACAATATTGTCATGGTGGGCTTGGGTTGTTACAAATGGTATCAGAGCTATTCTATGTGTAACGAAGGTGTGAGTCCTGAGGACAGGACTACTCCCAAGGGTGGTGGATTGTAATATTTCACATCGGTCTAACTTCAGAGTGATGCTTGGGTTAAATGTGCATTCGGGGGTGTTTCATTGTGTTGACGCATTTTGAGAGGCTCAGGTTTGAGTCTTGCCAAGGACAAAACCCTGAACCTAATTAGTGGTGGCTAAGGTAGGAACAGTATCATCACCGTGGGAGCGGAAAGTTACATGAACCTTGGTAGATTTAGAAGCTAGAGGGTCCTTGATGGGAAAATCCACTAGAAAGGCCACACATCTTATTGAAGAAGTGGCAGCCAACGCCTAAGGACATGGAACAGAGAAAGGCTCAGTGAAAAGGGTTGGTATGCATGAAGTGGATGAAATTACAATCATAAAAGCACATATAGCTTCTATGACTCACCAAATGAACTCATGGGCAGAGAAGTATGGTAATGGCTAGTTTCAACTACAACAAAATCAATCTATTTTGGCCATAGCTGAAGCTCACAAGGCACCCCTCACTCAAGAAGATTAATAGAGCAGCTTAATGCACTTAATCGTTTTGGTAACTTTCAAGGGCTACAGGAAATGAACAATACGCCTCAGTATTATCGTCCAAGATCCGTCAGCATGAAAAATTTTCTTATGCTAATAACATAGATATCCTACAAGATCCTCCAAGTTATGTCCCTCAGCAGAGCTTGATTGAAAAAAACCATCTATGGAGGACAAACTAGACGAGATAATAAATATGCAGGGTTGTTTCTTTAAAGAATTGACTGAGGGGATAGATTAGAATGATAACAAAGTTTCAGGGTTGGAAGTGCAAGTAGGAAACATAAATGCTACAGTCAAGAAACTTGAAACTCAGATGGGACAGATAACCCCAAACACTCTCTAGCCAGCCGCACAGCTCCTTCCCTAGTTGACATTCTAGTGAACCCAAAAGAAAGCTGCAACACCATATTTACAAGAAGCAGGAGAGAAATCCCAAGCCCACTTATTCCATCTAGCCCCATGTTGCCAGTTGATGATTCTAATAAGTCCAAAGGGCCAGTTCTTGTAGAACAACCAGCAGAGATAGAGCAGAGAAAACCCAAACAAAAAACACATATGAGATGTCTAGATATAACTATTCAAGGCAGCAAATACCTTGAACCTCCAGCACTACCCTTTCCACAAAGGTTTCAGAAGAAAAATGTGGATGAACAATTCACACAGTTCTTAGAAATGTTTAAAAAGATCCACATTAATATTCCATTTGCGGAGGCCCTACATTGTCGAATGATGCAAAATTCATGAAGGAAATAATGGCAAATAAGTGCAAACTGGAGGATTAGGAGACAATCGAGCTTACTGAAGAGTGCAGCGTAATTCTTCAAAGGAAGCTTTTTCAAAAGCTAAAAGATTTGGGGAGTTTTACCATACTTTGCACTATAGGCAGAATAACAGTTGAGAAAACTCTTTGTGATTTGGGAGCTAGTGTAAACTTAATGCCACTTTAAGTATATCGAAGGTTGGGCATGTCAGAGACAAAGCCTAAAACAATTACACTTTAGCTTGCAGTCTGTTTTGTCACTTTTTCATGGGGGATTATTGAAGATGTGCTCATTAAGGTTGATAAATTTATCTTCCCAGCTGACTTTATGTGATTAGATATGGAAGAAGATCTACTGATTCTTGGGAAGCCATTCCTAGCTATAGGCTACGCATTCATTGATGCACAAAAAGAGAGCTCACCTTGTGAGTAAATGAAGACAAAGTCGTCTTCAATATATATCAATATTTGAAGCCACTTAATGAAGTACAAGATTGTAAGAAAATTACTGTGATACAAGCTAACACTCAAGCAGAGGTTGAAAAGCCTCACCCTCCTGATGTTAAGGCTAAAAATTCTGAATTCGATAAAGTGAAGGTACAACAAGCACACCGGGAACATAGCTATGCTACTAAAGAGACATATGATGCAGTTCATGCATAGAAAATTCCTATGAAGCAGTCATATCACCCAAAGTTGGATTGTATACAGCCAATTGACATCATCAAGCAAGAGTTGCCCAAAGCTAAAGTGTTTGTCAAGATCAACAAATTGGCTTCGGTTAACCCGTATCCACGTCGAGGTGACGACGTTAAACATAACATTTAGTGGCAGACAATCCACTAGTTTTTATTTTTCATTTATTTTATTTTATTTTTGTTATAGTTTAATTTAATTTCCTAGGTATGCATTCATTTTAGTTTAGTAAAAAAAATTGCATGCATTTTAGTTAAAAAAATCTCTAATACTTGTTTTCTTTTTGCTATATGTAGGCTTTCTGAGTGCTTCAGCATACTCTCCTCTTAGTATGTCACAGTGTAGTTGTGCTCTTGAGGATAAGGCACAGTTTAAGTTTGAGGGTGCGCATTGAAGAAATCTTCTTCAATTTTCGATTATTTTTCCTTTATTATATTTATATATTGTGTGCCATACTTCTTTTAAATTGCATATTTATTGGCATATCACATACATAAAAATATTGTAATTCTGGCATTACATTTAGATATTATGATCATTTATTCAGCTTTGCGACATGAGTATGTAGAGCATATTAGTGTCATTTAGCCTAGATCCATGTCATATTTTTGAAAATTTCACTGAGTGACCTATGAAATTGACAATCCCTCTAGTGTGATGAGACAATGAACTAGGGTATGTTCAAATAATCTGTGTGCTTGGTTTGTCCAAAATTTGCTTTCACAAAGCTTTTTAGCCTTAGGTAGATTGAAAATCTGAAAATTGAGGAAAGTGAGGAGTGAAAACCAAACCACAAGTGGAGAAAATTTTTCATAGACTCAGAAAATAATCAAATCTATCTTGAACACTTCTTAGGAATGACTTTAAAAGGGAAATGATGTAGGTCATTATTATTTGAGTTTTAGCCAAAAGGTAGGTCCCAACAGTTTAAGTATTTTGTAGCCAGTTTTGAGCTTTAAAGCTTATTTTCTTGTTATGAACCTAAACATTCTATATAAAAAACAATCTATCCTTTTATGTATATCTCAATTGAACCTATTTGTGTGCACTCATGGGTATAATACTGCTTATTCTGATGATGTGAAAGAAGGAGGAGATGCCGGCATTGAGATACATATGTTTTTAGTTTTGCTTTTGCTTTTATTATTTTTATTGTTTTATTAACAAAAGAAAAAGAAAGAAAAGTTATATTTATTTAGTATTTTAGTATTATCAATGAAGTTAAACTTCTTACTTTTGTTTGTGTGTATAAGTGGCTACAAATTGAAATGTATGTGATTAAATAAATTTGGGGGAGCTGTGAAACCAAGGTTGTGAGCATGAACAATGACAACAAGGGATTGAACACAAAGGACAAAGCTACAAAGAGAAAACCAAACAAAATAGGTTGTTATTATTGCTATGAGTGTACACTTGAGTCGATATTAAAATCCTATTACACTTGTACCTTGAGCCAAACCATGTTTACATCCTAACAGAAAGGCCACCAATCTTGACTAGAGTTTGACTTGAGTAGAGGATAGACAGATGAGGGCATTGAGAGAATTTGTGTACTTAGGTATTAAGAGAGGATTTCTAGGAGTGGGATGACAAATACAAATCACTTACAATGTCTAGGAGGATTGAGATACCGATAGATGATTGGTAGAAGTTGAGGAAGAATGGAGGGTAGACAAAAAATTTAGACAACCAGAATGGCCATAGAGACTTGTTTATGAATCACAAACTATAGGGATGGAAGATGGAAGTCACATTGATGAGTGAAAAAGAATTTAACTCTATATGGTATGATGTGTAAGTTTTAGAAATTGAGTCATTGTTCAGGGAGGAACAATAGCTTAAGTTTGAAAGTATTTGTTAGTTGCATTGCATACTAACTATTTTATATGTATTTTATATATGTTTTGCATGGGTTAGAAAAGAATTAGGACATATTTGTTTATAATTAGATGAATGAACATTTATATTAAGATTGCATGTTTTTTAGGATTGAAAGAATTTTAACACTATTTTCATTTGCTTTTATGTTTGATATAATATTCAATCAAGGTTTTTAGTGGTTTATGTAGATACAAGTTAAATAGGTGAAGATACATAGACAGACACTAAAGAAAGAAAGTGGAAACAAGGGTATAGACGGCTAAAACCTATGAATCTTTGCACAAGAAACAAACCTAAGCAGAAGCCCAAATGAGGATCCAACCGAAAAACATATAAGCCCATGCAATCAAGGCCCATACTAGTTATTCATCAAGCACAATGAGCTGCAAATCACAGAGGTCACCACACGCGTGTCAAGACCGCAGTCCACCTAGCCATGACTGCGGGCTTGTGATTGAGTTGGGCAAATATGCACGAAAAATTTGAATTTTTGAGAAATGACATGTTACGGCAATTTAGGATTGTAGTTTTACGATTAGGATGTTAAATTAACTTATTGTGTTAGTGTCTAATTAGGGTTCCTACGGAAAACTATAAATAGCCTCTCGTATTAGGTTTTTCATTATTCAGTTGCTAGTTTTATTTCTGTTGATGGCTGAGCAGAGCAGAGAAAGTGGAGCAAGGGAGTAGAATGCAAAGAACAAGATCAGAATTCTAGTATGATTTTCT
>JAJIYU010008020.1:0-18649 GCA_030144865.1 Tinospora cordifolia | reverse complement strand
ATATATATATATATATATATATATATATATATATATATATATATATATATATGTATATATATATATATATAAGTGTGTATATATGTATATAAAGAAAAGGAAAGGAAATAAAACACAAAAAAAATGTTGATTCTCGGCGCACGGGCCGAAAACTTGGCTCGGGCCTTGGGCCCAAGCTAGTAGAGCAAGCAGGACGGGCCCGTGGCCCATCCCAGGTTGCCAAACCAAGCACGGGTTTAAGCCTGCGCGAACCGGCCCAGGCACATGGGTCAGCCCGACCGCCTTGCCGGCCCATGCGTCCAACAAATTGGTTCCCCCCTTTTCTTTTGTCCTCTTCTGTGATTTTCTAGCGAATTTCAACGAATTTTCCAGTATTTTCTAGATTTTTCCAGCATAAAACCATGGAAACCCATGATATTGAATATACGGTTTGAGACATCAATTCACAACCTCCATTGTGAACAATAGACATTGTCAACTAGGCAGCTAACATGTGAGTTTAGAAGCCACTTGGATGGCCATATGTCACCCCCACCTTGCCATGCAAGCATCTTTCATGCAACAAAATCCCATTCTTTGAGCTCAAGTCCAGAAATTTTAGATTTCTGTAGCAACATTCATGGGCTTAAATCTCATCCGTTTCTCAACCAAATCCATTAAATTATAGCTTTTTTTGAAGCTTCTACCACCATTTGCGAAGTCTTACAAGTAGTTTGCCCAATCTTGGAGCCATCTGAAGCTGAAATCATCGAGAAAAGGGGCTATTTATATGGTTAAAGCCCAGAAAACCAAAAAAGCTTGTGTTGGAACTACCTTTGGAGCTTTAGACCCTAGGTCGTTTCAAGCCCATTTTGGAGGCAAAACTGTCCACCCTCTTCATTTTCATATATACTTTAACTTCCAAGTGTTAGAGAACAAAAAACAGGGCTTTACACATGATTTTCAAAGCATTAAAATTGGTTACTTACTCACTGTTGCAACTGTGTAACAAAAACAGTTGGAACAACCTTGGGAAGGCTCACACCTGAAACATCCAGGTTTGGCCCTAAGGTAAAACTCTTCACTTTACCTCTCATGAGGTGTATTCAAGTGTCCAAGTGGTAGAAATTGGATATTAGAATGTTTAATACATATTATAAGTCTCTGGCATTAACTGTGTGACTTATTGTTGCGACAGTGCCGACAGAAACCAGATTGAGACCAGATTTGGAGCTACATTTGGGACACCTAAAGACACCCATTCAGATTGAAACCAGAGGCGTTTTAGAACTCATAGTAGATGTTCCAAAAAGGTCTAAAGATTTGACCTTGAGCCCTTGTGTATATAATTTGCTACACTTACAAATATGCCATGATTGTTAGAGTGTTAAGACTTAGAACAATTTCTTGTGTTCTTCAAAATACAACATAGAAATTGGTGGAAAGATAGGCATTATTTTAGCCTTGCATGTTACTGATTCGAAGTATTTTTGATTAATGGATGTGTTATGATCTATATACTGTAATTAGACATAGGAAATAACTCATGGGATTATGATTTAACGGGGGAAAGAATACTAGGAAGATAGTAGAAACTATGAACCCAGAAATTTCCTACAATCTGGCTGAAAATTCTGAGATAAAGTTAACTGACCAAACCTTGATAGATTGAGCTAAAATTTGGTGGAGAAATCCCTAAGTATGTCTAGAAGTATTTTATCAAATTGCAAAAAATTCTGATATGAATAGGTAGGTCAATTCAGACAAACAGTCACTGCCTATCACAGGGTACACGAGATCTGCACAGTCTCTGTTGTTATACCTAGAAACCCTAGTAAATGATGTCCAAAAATTGTGATTCAAAATTTTGGAAAAAGTTTAGGAAGCTAGAACAGTTTTGCAAAGTTTGGCGCAAATCAATGTACGGATTGATTGTAGAAAAATCGAAAAAATGGTTGCGCGGATAGGGCCATAGGCTAATGTTGTGCCTTAGTGATGGGAATTGGGAATGTTGACCCCTTTTTGGCCCAATTGACTCCATGAAGACTAAAATTGACCATTTAAGACTTTGTTGACTATCTAAGTCAGCAAGTGATAGGTTGACTAGGGTTGACCAAGACTGACCAAGGTCAATATAATTTACTTAGCAACTAAGGCAAGTTGAACAAACATAGGTTGACTACTCATGACTATGTCAATTTATTGATTGACCAAAGATTTAGAGTTAGAGTGAGCCAAGTCCCATGTTAATATTAAGAAGTTTCGTCGATTTTGCAGGACCAAGTACTAGCGAAACGCAACCGGTCGTGAGAGGAGTGCCGGGAGCGGAGTATCCCTGTGAGTAGTGTTTTCTAACTCATTTCTTAGAGCTTGTTATTCTGTGCATTATGAAGATTACATATTGTGATGAATATGCATTCTTTTAAATGGGTTTTAAATGAAAAGTGCACCGAGTATCGAGGTTCGAGGGTACAGGGTTAGGGTGAGTTGTGTCGGTCTTTCATACGACCCCGAGAGATGACCACCTAGCACAAAGTGCCCGTTGAGGGGGTTCTATGGGCCTACGATGATGGCAAATAGAGGAAGACCTAATCGGGTCGTCACGATAAGGCAACGACAATAAGTCCTAGTTGGTAGTTACGATGATGGCAAGAACAATAAGTCCTAATCGAAGTCAACACGATACACCTAACTGTCTGCAACCTACTCGAGTGGATTTTTAGTAGCCTTGGAGGGCTTGCGAGCCTCGGCGAATGTTTTCAGTATTTAATTGTTTTTGAATGAGGGTGCACGATTGCATTATGGATTTAAATTGTGTTCACTGTTGCATTCACCTGAATAATGCTATTGTTCATGCATTCATGGCACATGTTTTATTTGTAGAGTGATTGTTTTAAGTTAAGAATTGGACTGCATTACTCACTAAGCCACCGTGGAAATTTAGGCTCACTACTCTAACTTTTCAGGTTATTCTGCTGCAAATAAGGGCAAAGGAGTGGTCATCGCGTAGAGCTGCACTCTCTTACTCTTTTTGGTAGGTTTTCTTCATACTTTCTTTTCTATTTTGTTTGAGGGTTAGAAATTATGTATAGGGGTGAGGAAAACTTGTATATAATGGATCAAACACTCCCATTGCTACACATGTTTTTAATGACCCATTTTGGTAAATATCAAGTTTTATTAGTGTTCGTATGTTAAATTTCTTCTGCATTTCCTATGATTATTCTGATAATGTGTGGGTGGTGTTGAAAGATGAGGCTTAACAGTGCCTTGGTAAGCTCAACCTACGGGCGAGCTTGTCGGGGCATTGTTCCAGTCGATTCGTCCTTCGCCCTAGGGAAGGGGTCTTAACAGCGTTGGTATTAGAGCCTAAGGTTTTTCCAGTTGAGGAATAACAAGTGCTATTAACCTAGGAGAGTCTTAGAGTAATTACAGAAGTATAAAAAGAAAAGACCCTTAGAAATGACTTAGAGTAGCGAAATGAGAGTATGGACAAAACTTTCTAACTCCTGATTAGCAGAAAGAAGAACCAAGTGAAAGTGGCCATATCACAAGGGGAATCAGATTGCCATTGGGTGTTAGTGAGTTTTAAAATTGAGACTTTGAACCTTGTGGGTTAGGTGATTCCCTAGAGATAGTCACGTTAATGTTTGAAGTCATGGTCTGCTTATTTTGGAACTAATGAAAGTTAAATGTTTATGCAGACCACGATGCCTCCTCGACGTGGGAGACCACACAGGACTCCAGAGCCAGTACCGCCACCACCACCTTCGGTGTAGCTTGAGCAGGATTCCATACAGAGGCTAGAGGCCTTGATTAGGGTGTCTAATGAGGCTGGTCATGCCCAGGTAGCCTTACTGAGTGAGAGGCTTGATAGGATTGAGGCCGAGAGATAGAGGGCTGAGCCAGCAGCGCCTCCTATGCCAGTTATACTTGAGATTCAGGAGGAGGAGAGGGCTGCAGCCCAGGCAGAGGTAGCCCTGGTGAGGTAGGGTGATGATTCTACTCATGCTCGCCTTCTGAAGAGATTCTTGGATCTGAGGCCCAAGGAATTCCATGGGGGTTTGAGTCTGGATGCAGCGGAGAACTGGTTTCTCAATATTGAGAAAAATGCTAAGACGTTGAAGTTGTTTGAGGAAAATCAGGTGTTATTTGTGACACACATGCTTGAGGATGAGGCCACGATTTGGTGGAGGGCCACTTAGACTATAGAGGGACAGATTTCTACATGGGCTTGTTTTCGAGAGCTATTCTTGAGTGCCTACGTCCCTATAACCGGGAGAGAGCATAAGAAGGTGGCGTTCCTGACTTTACAACAGGGAGACATGTTAGTTAGGGAGTATACCCATAGATTTTTTAGATTGGAGGCATATGTGCCTTAGCTAGTGGGCAACTAGAGGGAGAGAGCTGGATTCTTCTGTCGTGGGTTGAGGGCCAGTATCAAACAGGTTATGTCAGCATATAGTGAGGCTACTCTTGAGATTATACAGAGGCATGCACTGCAGTTTGAGGTGGATGGTAGGGATCAACATCCAACCACCCAGATGGTACAAAGTGCATCCTTGCAAACACAACCTCAGTCACAACTACAGTTGCAGACATAGGGAGGTCATCGCAGTGGGTCCTGAGGAGGCAGATTTCATAGGAAGAGGAAGCATTTAGAGGGACAATCTGGAGGGGCACTGACTCAGCCGACTACTGTAGTCACCATCGCAACCACCCCAGTATAGGCATACTAGTTGGTGGGACAGTCGCCGATTCAACAGGGAGGCCGAGGTCGAGGTCGAGGTAGAGGTAGAGGCAGATATTCAGGGGGTAGAGGCCAGGGCCGAGGCCAAACCGAGCAGAGGTATCCGATTATATGTTTCTAGTGTGGTCAACCAAGCCACAAGTGATATCATTGCCTTATGCCTGTCCCAGCTTCCAGTGTACCTGCTACCGACACTCGAGAGACAGCACAGGTCATCACCTACCTGGATTCTGAGGCGACAAAGGCTTTAGTAGAGGGTAACATGTTCCTACTTGATACATCTATCTACGTGTTGATTGATGCTGGATCAACATTGTCTTTTATTTCTGGGCATGCTGTAGATAGATTGAGACTTAGACTTGTTAGAGCATCTACATAGCTCGTGTTGAGCACTGCAGCCGGGGAACAAATCTACCCCAATTTGATTTGTGACGGCTGCATGTTGAGGTTTGACAACTTCGAGACTCTTGTAGACCTTAGAGTACTAGAGTTCTTGGAGTTTGATGTTATACTTGGGATAGAATGGTTGGTAGCTTATCATGCCTATGTCGACTGCTTCGCCAAGAGAGTAGTATTCCAGATTTTAGGACGACCTGTTGTGACCTTCCAGGATAGTGCTCCCGATAGACCAAGGACCCTGGGTAGGATAGCGACATAGTTTGACATATATACACTAGCTAGTATGATCACCACTGGTGAGGGACCTTCACAGCAGAACATAGATGAGATTCCTGTTGTTAGAGACTTTTTTTATGTGTTTCCTGATGATTTGCCCGGCTTACCTCCCGAACGGGAGATTAACTTTATCATTGAGATTATTCCGGGGACACAGCCTATTTCGATCCCTCCTTATCCAATCGCACCCAAGGAATTGCAGGAACTGAAGGTCCAACTTGAGGAGTTGATGAGTAAGGGTTTTGTTATCCCTAGTGTGTCACCTTGGGGTGTTCCAGTATTGTTTGTGAAGAAGAAGGATGGGAGCCTTCGTTTGTGTATTGATTACAGACAGTTGAACAAGGTGACAATAAAGAACAAGTACCCTCTCCCGCATATTGATGACTTATTTGACCAGCTCCGAGGTGCCATTATGTTTTCAAAGATCGATTTGAGATCTGGGTACCATCAGCTGAGAGTCAGGGAAGAGGATGTACCGAAGATGGCCTTTAGGACTCGCTATAGGCACTATGAGTTCTTAGTCATGCCGTTTGGCGTGACAAATGCCCTAGCAATGTTCATGGACTTGATGTAGAGAGTGTTTCATCCCTATCTTGACTCATTTGTCATCATCTTTATCGATGACATCCTTATTTACTTGAAGACTAGGGAGGAGCATGCTGAGCACTTGAGGACCGCACTGCAGACTCTCCGAGATCACCGGTTGTATGCTAAGTTCAACAAGTGCAAGTTCTGGTTGACAGAAGTCCGATTTTTGGGCCATGTAGTTGGAGCCAGGGAATTTCAGTTGATCCGGCTAAGGTCGAGGCTATTATTGGTTGGTCAAAATCTACCACGGTGACAGAGACCCGTAGCTTTTTGGGTTTGACAGGCTATTACTGCAGATTTGTGCCAAACTTATCGAGGATCGCTGCTCCAATGATGAAGCTTACCTAGAAGAACATGCCATTCGTGTTGACAGATAAGTGTGAGAAAACATTTCTTGAGTTGAAGCGTTATTTGACATCTGCCCCAGTTCTTATGCTACTTGAACCAGGCCGTGAGTTGACGATTTATACAGATGCGTGTGGGACAGGCCTTGGGTGTGTGTTGATGCAGGGTGATGGAGTTGTCACTTTTGCCTTGCGACAGCTGAAGGTTCATGAGAGGAACTACACTATGCATGATCTAGAGCTGGCAGCAGTGGTGTTTGCACTCAAGATTTGGCGACACTATCTGTGTGGTGAGCGTTTCACACTGTATTCTTATCATAAGAACCTCAAGTACCTATTTTCACAGAAAGACCTTAATATGAGGCAGAGAAGGTGGATGGAGTTGCTTAAGGATTATGACTTTACCATTGAGTACCATCCCGGGAAAGCTAATGTGGTGGCTAATTTGCTTAGTAGAGTACAGGTCGAGACTGCTTGTGTGGCTAGACATATGTCTCAGGAGTGGAGGATGATTGATTATGTGATAGTGATGAGTATCCACGAGACTTCAACCGAGACTAGAGTCAGTGCACAGATGAGAGCCCAACCAGTTTTGCTTGCTGAGATTATAGAGGTACAACCTCATGATGTTGATTTTATGATGTACCACGGGCAGCCAGACATTACTTCTTGCGTGGAGTGGTCGATTGATACTGATAGTGCACTGAGGTTTAGGGGACGATTGTGGGTACCAGATGACCCTTGCCTGAGACAGGGAGTGCTAGCAGAGCTGCACCGCTTAAGGTATATCGTAAATCCAGGCGCCAATAAGATGTATCAGGATGCTCGACCTACTTATTGGTGGCCAGGAACGAAGCGAGATATTGCAGCCTTTGTGCAGAGATGTGATACGTGCCAGTAGGTTAAGCCTAAGCACCAGAGACCCAGTGGTTTATTATAGCCCTTGGCTATTCCCGAGTGGAAATGAGAGCACATTACTATGGACTTTGTGATGGGATTGCCCTGGGCTTAGCGGAGACATGATGCTATATGGGTTATTGTGGATAGACTTACTAATTCGACTCATTTCCTCCCTATGCATAGTAGAGATTCAGTGGAGAGACTGAGTCGGCTGTTATCCGCGAGATTGTGAGATTACATGGGGTCCCAGTGTCCATTGTGTCTGACAGAGATGTTCGGCTTATGCCCCGTTTTTGGCAAAGCTTGCAGAATCAGTTAGGGACTAGTGTGAGCTTGAGCACAGCCTTCCATCCACAGACTGATGGACAGTCTGAGAGAGTAATTCAGGTACTTGAGGATATGTTGAGGGCATGCATTGTTGATTTTGGTGGTAGCTAGGAGGATCACTTTCCCCTATGTGAGTTTGCATATAATAACAGCTACCAGGCGAGCATTAGCATGATACCTTTTGAGGCATTATATGGTCGAGCTTGCTGATCGCTAGCTTGTTGGGCCGAGGTTAGTGATACAATAGTTTTTGGCCCTACTTTTGTCCAAGAACAAAATGAGAAGATTCAATGGGTCCGTCAAAACATGGAGACAGCTCAGGACCGGTAGAAGAGCTATGCAGATAACCGGAGGAAGGTCCTAGACTTTGTGGTCGGTGATCATGTACTCCTTTGGGTTTCTCCTAAGAAGGGGTAGACTCGGTTTGACATTTCAGGGAAACATGCACCGAGATATATTAGATCTTTTGAGATCCTTGAGCGTGTATGTCCTGTGGCATACTGATTGGCATTGTCGCCCTAGTTAGCGGTGATACATAAAATACACACATATAAGTGTATATATATGTATATAAAGAAAAGGAAAGGAAATAAAACACAAAAAATGTTGATTCTTGGTGCACGGGCTGAAAACCTGGCTTGGGCTAGCAGGATGGGCCCGTGGCCCTTCCCAGGTCGCCAAACTGAGCGTGGGCTTAAGCCTGCGTGACCTGGCCCAGGTGCATGGGCCGATCAACCGCCTTGCCAGCCCATGCACCTAACAAACTATTTCCCCCCTTTTCTTTTGTCCTATTGTGCGATTTTCCAGTGAATTTCAACGAATTTTCCAGTATTTTCTTGATTTTTCTAGCATAAAACCATGGAAACCCATGGTTGAGCCATCAATTCACAACCTCCATTGTGACCAATAGACATTGCCAACTAGGCATCCAACATATGAGTTTGGAAGCCACCTGGATGGCCACATGTTACCCCCACCTTGCCATGCAAGCACCCTTCATGCAACAAAATCCCTTTCATTGAGCTCAAGTTCAAAAAATTCAGATTTCTGTAGCAACATTCATGAGCTTGATTCTCATCCTCTTCTCAACCAAATCCATTGAATTATAGCTTGTTTTGAAGCTTTTACCACCATCTACGAAGTCCCACAAGTAGTTGCCTAATCTTGGAGCCATCTGAAGCTGAAATCATCAACAAAAGGGGCTGTTCACAGGATTCAAACCTAGAAAACCAAAAAAGCTTGTGTTGGAACCACCTTTGGAGCTTTTAACCCTAGGCCGTTTCAAGCCCATTTTGGAGGTAAAACTGTCCACCCTTTTCATTTTCATATGTACTTTAACCTCCAAATGTTAGAGAACGAAAAATAAGGCTTTACACATGATTTTCAAAGCTTTAAATTGGTTACTTACTCATTGTTGCAACCGTGTAACAAAAACAGTTGGAGCAACCTTGGGAAGGCTCACACCTGAAACATCCAGGTTCGGCCCTAAGGTAAAACTCTTCACTTTACCTCTCATGATGTGTATTCAAGTGTCCAAGTGGTAGAAATTGGATATTAGAATGTTTAATACGTATTATAAGTCTCTGGCATTAACTGTGTGACTTATTATTGCGATAGTGCCGACAGAAACTAGTTTGAAACCAGATTTGGAGCTACATTTGGGACACCTAAAGACACCCATTCAAACTGAAACCAAAGGCGTTTTAGACCTCATAGTAGATGTTCCAGAAAGGTCTAAAGATTTGACCTTGAGCCCTTGTGTATATAATTTGCTACACTTACAAATATGCCATGATTCTTAGAGTGTTAGGACTTAGAACAATTTCTTGTGTTCTTCAAACTACAACATAGAAATTGGTGGAAAGATAGGCATTATTTTAGCCTTGCATGTTACTGATTCGAAGTATTTTTGATTAATGGATGTGTTATGATCTATATACTGTAATTAGACATAGGAAATAACTCATGGGATTATGATTTAACGGGGGAAAGAATACTAGGAAGATAGTAGAAACTATGAACCCAGAAATTTCCTACAATCTGGCTGAAAATTCTGAGATAAAGTTAACTGACCAAACCTTGATAGATTGAGCTGAAATTTGGTGGATAAATCCCTAAGTATGTCTAGACGTTTTTAACCAAATTGCAAAAAATTCTGATATGAATAGGTAGGTCAATTCAGACAAACAGTCACTGCCTATCATAGGGTATACGAGATCTGCACAGTCTCTGTTGTTATACCTAGAAACCCTAGTAAATGATGTCCAAAAATTGTGATTCAAAATTTTGAAAAAACTTTAGGAAGTCTAGAATAGTTTTGCAAAGTTTGGCACAAATCCAATGCACACATTTTTCTCAAAATAATCGTGAAAATGGTTGTGTAGATAGGGCCATAGGCTAATGTTGTGCCTTAGTGATGGGAATTGGGAACGTTGACCCCTTTTTGGCCCAATTGACTGCATGAAGACCAGAGTTAACCATTTGGGACTTTGTTGACCAGCTGAGTCAACAAGTGATAGGTTGATTAGAGTTGACCAAGATTGACTAAGATCAATCAAATTGACTTAGCAACTAAGGCAAGTTGAACAAACATAGATGGACTACTCTTGACTAGGTCAATTTATTGATTGACCAAAGATGTAGAGTTAGAGCGAGCCAAGTCCCATGTTAATATTAAGAAGTTTCATCAATTTTGTAGGACCAAGTACTAGCGGGACGTGACTGGTCGCAAGAGGAGCACCGGGAGCAGAACATCCCTGTGAGTAGTGTTTTCTAACTCATTTCTTCGAGCTTGTTATTCTGTGCATTATGAAAATGAGATTACATATTGTGATGAATCTGCATTCTTTTAAATGGGTTTTAAATGAAAAGTGCATCAAGTCTCGAGGTCCGAGGGTACAGGGTACAGGGTTAGGGTGAGTTGCGTCGGTCTGTCATACGACCTCAAGAGGTGACCACCTAGCACAGAGTGCCCGCCAAGGGGGTTTGTGGGCCTACGATGATGGCAATGGCAAAAAGACCTAATCGGGTTGTCACGATTAGGCAACAACAATAAGTCTTGGTTGGTCGTTATGGTAATGGCAATGACAATAAGTCCTAATCGAAGTCGGCACGATATGCCTAACTGTCTGCAACCTGCTCAAGTGGAATTTTTAGTCACCTTGGAGGGCTTGCGAGCCTCGATGAATGTTTTCACTATTTAACTATTTTTGAATGAAGGTGCATGACTACATTATGGATTTAAATTGTGTTTATTGTTACATTCATCTGCATAATGCTATTGCTTATGCATTCATGGCATATGTTTTATTTGTGGAGTGTTTGTTCTAAGTTATGAATTAGATTACATTACTCACTGAGTGGCCGTGGACAATTAGGCTCACTACTATAACTTTTCAGGTACTTCCGCTGCGAATAAGGGCAAGGGAGTGGTCGTCGCGTAGAGCTGCACTCTGTTATTCTTTTTGGTAGGGTTTCTTCAAATTTTCTTTTCTATTTTGTTTGATGGTTAGAAATTATGTATAGGGGTGAACAAAGCTTGTATATAATGGATCAGTTACTCCCGTTGCTACCCATGTTTTTAATGACCCATCTTGGTAAATATCAAGTTTTATTGGTGTTCGTGTGTTAAATTTTTTCTGCATTTCCTATGATTACTTTGATAGTGTGTGGGTGGTATTGAAAGATGAGGCTTAACAGTGTCTTGGTAAGCTCGGCCTGTGGGCGGGCTTGTTGGGGCACTGTGCCAGTCGGTTCGTCCTTCGTCCTAGGGAAGGGGTCCCGACAATTCAAATATTATACATGTATTATTTGTTGTTATACCCGAATTATTCATTCTGAAATACCGTACATATATATATATATGTATATATATATATATATATATATATATATATATATATATATACACTTGCGATTCAGTTTTCGATTCAGTTTTAGTCCATTTTTGTGCCCTCATCTCTCTGTCTTCTTTGTTTCATTTTTCGATTCAGTTATTCATTTACTTGCGATTTCCACTATTACAATGAAGAACGAGTGTTCATCCTCTCCCAACAGGACGACCATAAATGCTAAGAACCAGGTACATCACACTATTTCGAATCTAGTATTCGTATTCGTTTGAATGTGATAGTAAATGGTTGTGTGGTCTGTTCAACTTTCTTTGAACTAAGATATTGTTCTCGCATTATATACACCTTTTTATTTTATTATTATACACTTTTTAATATGTTATTCTAGTATTATATACGTGCAGGAATATCAATATATTGTTAAACCTGAAGATAGATACTCAGCCAAGGTTGGGTGCTGGATAGATTGCAGCAACAAACACATGATGCATCATAAGCACTATATTTAATGAAATTATATGATATGTATCTATATATGTCATTCTACCTTCCCATCATTCATTATTGACTCTAGCAAGGCATGCATTTTTTGAGAGGAAAATCGGTGATGCCGATGACTGCAACTGCTTTACATTGAAATGTTATTATGCTTAAATATGAATAATATGTACATGTGTGTTTGATTCACCCTGGTTAATACAAAAAATTAGGAAATTTTTTTTGAATGAATGATTTGGGATATTTGGTTAAACTATGATTCGCATGTTTAACTGCACTAATCATTTATGTATTCTTTGCAAAATATATATTAATTATTTAATTGGCATACTAAAACTATATTTTGCAAAGAATACATAAATAATCAGTGTGGTTAACATGCTACTCATAGTTTAACCAAATATCTCAAATCATTCATTCAATAAAATTTTCCTAATTTTTTGTATTAACCAGTACAAATCATACACACATGTACATATTATTCGTATTTAAGTATAATAACATTTCAATGTAAAACAGTTTGCAGTCACCGACATCATCAATTTTCCTCTCAAAAAAAAAAAATGCATGCCTTGCTGGACTCAATAATGAATGATGGGAAGGTAGAATGACATATATAGATACATATCTTGATGCATCATGTGCTTGTTGCTGCATTGTATCCAACACTAATTATATCTTGAATGCTTCAGAAAGTACCATTAGAGGTGCATGAACAAATACTTTCGTGATCTATTAGAGTATGAAAGATGGATGACTGACAGTTACTTTGCTGATTGGAGATCATGAAAAGCAATTGATAGTACTTGATGACAAGAAGAAAATATTAGAGCAAGAAATCTATGATTTGCATTGGTCTGTGCAACATATTTCCTGATTTTCGTGTAATTTTTTTTTCTATCCATTTCTCACCAAAATGTTTAGATATAAACTAGGGTTATAAGAGAATCCAAGAAATTTTGTTTCATCCAATTCCAAGTTCGTTTAACAAGGTTTCAACTTCTATGAACATGCCCTATCTGAATCTTCTAGGAAAAGAACAGTTCGTGACAATTTCACATATTACCCCTACAAACCTTTGATTTTTAGGACACTGATTTTTTTGACATCCTAGACTATCTTTGCTGATTACATACCAAATTTCAAAGAATTTGAATACCCCTAGCTATTTTTTTTTAAATTGTGCACAATACGCTGAAAACATGATTAAAAAATAATTATATTTCTTCAAGCAATCTACTAACTATGACATATCCAAATTGCTCACCAAAACATAATATAATAATTAGAACATGTGAGTTACTTAATCATCTTTCTAAAACATAAAAAACAGTAAGGAAATCCTTCCTAGAAATATATTAGCATGGCTACTTTACTTGCTTAATCGTGTACAACTATATTAGCAAACCACCGTGAACACTATGCAAGTTAACCTAATTTTTCAGCAATATAAACTTATTGTGACGACCCACATTTTTGACATCAGATTGACGGATCCGACATTTATGTACTCCATGTATTTTCTGAAATTTTAATGAGAAAATACAAAATTTTCTCCAATTTTTCTCAATTTTGGATTAATTATTAATAAAAATAGAAATAATTCGAGAAAATATAATTTTAAGGAGTAAACATACGAAAATATTAGGAAAATGTGTTTTCTTGAGAAAAATAATTTATAGGATTAATTTATGAATTTTTGGAGCAATTATCGGATTTTTAGAATGATAAATGGAATTTTTAAGAGAAAAATATTATTTTTGGAAAAATTATACAATTTTTGGAGAAAATAATTAATTTATTGATAAAATGGTGTATAATATTTGCATTTTGATGAAAAATGATGAATTAGACAATTGTTAATAAATTAAAAAAATATGAAATTCAGAGTATAAATACATACATATATACAAGTATATATGTACAGTTTGTAGGCTCAGCATGGGTTGGCCCATGCCCTGGCTGGCCCATGTGCCCAAATAAGCCTCCCCATGATTCTTTTGTCTGTTTGTGTGATTTTTGACCTAATTTTTGATGGATTTTCAGTATTTTTAGCCATTTTTGAGCACAAAAATCATGGGAACACATGGTTTATGATCCATGGTTTTGGCCATCACTTCATGGCTTTCATTGTGGCCAATCCAGGCTGCCAACTGGGCATCCAGCATGTGATGTTAAGTGCCACTTGGGAGCCACATGTCATCCACACCCTTGCCAAGCAAGCACCCCCATGCAACAAAAAGGCATTCATTGAGCTCAAACCCAGAAATTTCAGATTCTATAGCAAACTTTCCCAGCTGAAATCTTCTTCAATTCTCAACTAAATCCAGTAAACTATAGCTTGATTTGAAGCTTGTACCACCACCTACAAGGTCCCACAAGTAGTTTGCCCAGTCATGGAGCCGTCTGAAGCAGAAATCATAAAGAAGAGGGCTGTCCACATTGTTTAAACCCAGAAAAACTAGGAAGTGTGTGCTGGAACCATCTTTGGAGCCTTGGACCTTAGCCCTTTCCAGTTCTTTTTTGAAGGTAAAATGGTTCACTCCTCTCATTTTCGTATGTACTTTTATCTCCGAGAGTTAGAGAATGAAAAATAGGGCCTTATGCATGATTTTAGGACCTTTGAAGTTGGTTACTTACTCACTATCACAACTGTGTAACAGAGACAGTTGGAGCAACCTTGGGAAAGTTCACTCTTGAACCACTCTTGGCACGTCCCTAAGGTAAAAATCCATCGTTCTAGTCCTTATCATAAGTATTCAAGTGTCAAAGTGGTAGAAACCAGAAATTGAAATGTTCAATGTGTTTTATAAGTCACTATCGCTAACTGTTAGACATACTGTTGCAACAGTGCTGACAGCAAAAGTTTGAGACCAGAATAAGAGCTATATTCGGGATACCTAAAGGCACCCTTTCGGGCTGGAACTAGAGGCATTGTAGACCCCATAGTAGAGGTTCCAGAAAGGTATAAAGACTTGACCTTGAACTCTTGTGGATGTGTTTTGTTATACTTGCAAATATGCCATGATTATAAGGTGCTAGAGCAAATTCCTTGTGTTCTTTAGAATATTGCAGAATATTGAGGGGATGATGGACATGTTTTTGATGTTGCATGCTACTGATTCAAAGTGGTTGTGATTAGTGGATGTGTTATGACCTGTAAACTGTAAGTGGATACAAAAAACAACCCATAGAATGGTGATTGAATGAGGGAAAAAAAAACTAGAAGATAGTAGAATCCTTGAACCCAGAAATTTTCTGCAATCTGGCTGAAATTTCTGAGATCCAATTGACTACCCAAACCGTGATAGATTGAGCTAAAATTTGGTGGAGAGACCCTTAGATATGTCTAGAAGTTGCCTACAAAATTTCAGGACATTCTGATGTGTGTAGCGTGGTCAACTAAGGCAAACAATCACTGCCTATCACAGGGGATACGAAATCTGTGCAGTTTCTATTATCATGCTTAGAGACCTTAGTAAATGAGGTCCAAAAATTGTGACTTAAAATTTTGGGAAACCTTTAGGAAGTCTAGAACAGTTCTGAAAAGTTTGGAGCAAATCCAATGAACAGATTGCCCGCAGAAAAATCAGAAAAATGGTTGCGCAGATAGGGTCATAGGCTAAGGTTTATGCCTAAGTAATGGGAATTGGGAATGATTGACCCCTTTTGGCCCAATTAATTCCATGAAGACCAGAATTGACCCTATATAACTCTGTTGACCAGCTAGGTCAGCAAATGATGAGTTGACTAGGGTCGACCAAGATTGACCGAGGTCAATCAAGTGGACTTAGTGATTAAGGCAAGGTAAATGAACACATAACGGACTATTCTTGACTAGGTCAAGTAATTGATTAACTAATGATATAGAATTAGAGTGAGTCGAGTCCCATATTAATGTTAACAAGTTGCGTCGATTTCGCAGGACCCAGTGCAAACGGGACGCGACCGGTTGCAAGAGGAGCACCGGTAGCGGAGCATCCCTATGAGTAGTATTTTCTAACTCATTTCTTAGAGCTTGTTATTCTGTGCATTATGAAAATGAGATTACATATTTTGATGAATTTGCATTCTTTTAAATGGGTTTTAAATGAAAAGTGCACCAAGACTCGAGGTTTGAGAGTACAGGGTTAGGGTGAGTTGTGTCAGTCTCTCATACGACCCCGAGAGGTGACCAACTAGCACAGAGTGCTCACCAGGGGGTTTTGTGGGCCTACGAAGATGGCAACGACAATAAGACCTAATCGGGCCATCACTATAAGGCAACGACAATAAGTCCTAGTTGGTCGTCACGATGATGGCAATGGTAATAAGACCTAATTGAAGTCGACACGATGCACCTAATTGTCTACGACCCGCTCGAGTGATTTTCAATCGCCTTGGAGAGCTTGCGAACCTCAGCGAATGTTTTTATTATTTAACTATTTTTGAATGAAGGTGCACAACTGCATTATGAATTTGAATTATGTTTACTGTTGCATTCACTTGCATATGCTATTGCTCATGCATTCATGGCACATGTTTTTAATTGTGGAATACTTGTTTTAAGTTTGAATTAGATTGCATTACTCACTGAGTCGCCGTGGACAATTAGGCTCACTACTCTAACTTTTCAGGTTGTTTAGCAGCGAATAAGGGCAAAGGAGTGGTCATCACATAGAGTCGCATTCCCTTACTCTTTTTGGTAGGACTTCTTTGTATTTCCCTTTCTGTTATTGTCTTTTGAGGGTTAAAACCTATGTATGGGGGTGAGGAAAGCCTGTATATAATGGATAGTCACTCCCATTGCTACACATGATGTAATGACCTATTTTGGACATATGAAGTTCTTATTGGTGTTCGTGTATTAAATTTCTGCTACATTCCTTATGATTACTCTAAAAGTGTGTGACGTGGTGTTGTATGTTGAGGCTTAACAGTGCCTTGGCAAGCTCGGCTTGCGGGCGGGTTTGTTGGTACACTGTGCCGGTCGGTTCGTCTTTCATCCTAGGGAAGGGGTCTCGACACTAATAACCCATCATGCTCAAATAATGAATACATACTTAGGATATGTACACATGCTTATCATAAAACCCCCAAGAAATTCCATGGAAAGTAGGATTTATAAGCACACCTCTCATCCACAAACAAAGAGAAGAAAATCATTCCATTTCTCATCACCCACTTAAAATTTCATGAATTTAACTCCATAAAGTTCTTAAGGATGATTATTTACCTCACATATATGAATTCTAAGCTCTAATATGCACCCAACCACCATAAACAAGTCATTATTTCAAAACATCATGCTTGAGAGGTATACGATTCTCTTTAGCATGTAGATTATTTTTAACTCTTAACTTAACTTTCAATTCCCTCTTATGTAGCTTATTTTCAAGCTCAAAAGAGTGCTCTAATGGAGTTTAGGTCACTAGAAAGAAAGCTACTAAAAAAGTAAAAAGAAAACATGAGGAAGAAGATGATGAAATAGAGTGTTCATCCACTAAGTTACTCCTTAAATAAGCAATGCATGCTTGCTAGTTGACATGGCATTCTTGCCATTTGGCAAATATTCAATGGTCCTACTTATCACTTCCATCACCTCAAGGAGTTTACATAGATGCCATATTGGCGATCCCTTCACAACCCATTCATTGGCCCTAAGAGAAACACAAATTTGATTTCTTTTTGTCTTCATCTTTTTCCTTTTATTTTCACTTGATTTGGACCCTTATGCACCCATTTGACCTCACTGTAGTTCATGGTCATGTGATCACCCTAGGTCTTATAATGTATACACGTCAACATGAATTTTTAAAAAATTCAAAATAAATATAAAAATGAGTGAAAACTTGTTTTTAATTATCATTATATGATATTTAATCAAGATAAAATTTATTAGAACATTCGGATAGCTAGAAACGTGCGCGAAAAAGTGTAAAAACAGGGTACCTTGCTGCCGACCGCGGTTCCTCTGATGATGACCGCGGTCCTTGATGTGAGAAACCCAGAAAATGTGCAAACAAACTGTGGACCGCGGTCCTTATAGGCTGACCGCGGTCAACAGTGGAAAAATGGCAGAACGAGAACTAGGTCACATTGGTGACCGTGGTCCGTGAAGTGCCGACCGCGGTCCATAAAGGGGTGACCGCGGTCCATAAAGTGAAGACCGCGGTCCATGAAGAAAAAGACTGTCCAATGACCGAGGTCCAAAAAGTGTGACTGCGGTCCGTGTTCGGGCTATATATTCGTTTCAGGCACAAAATTCCTCATTTTTCACTGAAACTGCTTGGGATTGGAGAGGAGCGACGGGAGAGCAACGCAAAGGTGAGTTTTGTGATTTTCTTTAAGTTTTCTTTAAGTTTTGAGTTCCTCTAAGAGTATCTATCAATAGTTATTAAATCAAAGTGATTAAGATGCATTCAATAGCTTGTTGTTGTGGGTTTAGTGTTTGGAAACTAAGTAAAATGGGATAAGCTGTTGTGTAATTCCCTTATTCGTGTGTTTGGACACTAGTGTGATGAATTTAGGATGGTTACTTGGTTGTTAAAATGAAGGAGTTGATCTCATTGAAAGTGAATCCCGTGTTTGGGCTTGAATCAATGGTTTTTGATGAGTAAATGATGTAAACAACCATTTCCTAACTGATTTATGTATTTAAATGGTTGTTGGGTGTCCAAAACACTAGATTTAAGTGTTAAACAGGATTAGTAATCACAAGTATGGTGTACACATGGGTGAAATCCCATTATTTAGTG
>JAJIYU010008019.1:0-18448 GCA_030144865.1 Tinospora cordifolia | reverse complement strand
CTATCCATACACATGTCCAAGTTAATGAGATCCTGTAATATGATACACTTTTACAATAGGGCAAGCCTTGAGTAGGGGCCAGAGGCGATGGCCTGGGCCCCTTATTTTTTTCATGTTTTTCCTTTCAATTTTGAAAACATTTTCTTTCCCTCCCACAAAAATTGATAGATTTTTTTATCATTATCATTTCCACCAAGCCCCTTTGTTTATGATAACTTATAATATGATAGTTTTCTTTTTTAGGGCGCCAAGTTATCATGTTACCATATGCCCTTAAAAATTTAAAATCGGCGTGTTTATAGTATATCAATTAACATAATAATCTTCATGATAACATATAATATTCAAATTTTTAATACTAATTCTTAGCGCAAGTCTTCACATCCCAAACTTATATTGATATTGATAAAAGTAATACATAGTAATATATACATATTTTTTCATAATCCATTGTCTAACCCACATTATAACATATATTAATTATAAGCATCCATCTGTGTCACTTTCATTTAGTCACACAACATATAGGTCAACTTACTTGTATATATGATCATATTTCAATTTCTATCATATCCAAATGTAATTTTTAGGTTTAACAACTTGATTCAGTTAAATTACATCATTCATGCCCCAAATGAGTAGTAAGGTTAATTTCTATCATTTATCATCTATATTGATCACAACTAATGCAAATCATAAAAACCTACTACAAGCATCATCCCAGATAATGTAATACCCAAAAAACTCTCAAATATTAAGAATATAAAAATGAATTCATTAAATTATGAAAACACATTAAATACATATGGGTAAAATGGTAATTTTACCTCTTAGGGGTAAAATGGTAAATTTATATGAAAAGTAAAAAAATTACGACTATCCTAATCATTCCATAAGTAATATATAAGTAGTGAAATAGAGTGGTGACACAAAGATAAATTAAAATATAAGTAGTAGGATGGAGTGACAAAATGTATATTAAAATATGAGTTGTGGAATGAGATGGTGACATATAAATATATTAAAATATGAATAGTTGAATGAGATGGTTCTTTATTTCTATCATGCATGGAGAGATAAACTATTAAATATCGGCACACATGCCATCTACCTAGAACAGGGATGTTATTTTTCTCACATTCAATTTTCATTAAACCCTATTTGGATATACCATATGTCATTTAAATAAATCATTAAACTTTTGGACTCACCAAGGAGTAGCACATGCAAAGCGTGCAGCGATCATCAATAGTTAAGTCATTAACTTTTACATTTGAAATTTAAATAAATGTGAAACAAGTTTTCAACTGAAATATTTGGACATGGTCTATGTGACCGAACTCTAAACCATAAAGAAAATTAATAATTTAAAACTAGTCTAGAGGGACATACACCCAGTTTAAATTAACTGTCCAACAAAAGAACTCTGATAATAATCTCAACAGTGAGGTTTGCAACTCCTATAGTACTCTGTTGTACTATCAACACGAATCGTCTCAAGGGTCACCTGAAATAAAGATGTGGGGCGAGCTCAAGACCCTAGTGGATCATATACTGTACATCCATAATATTATTCAAGTCAAAATATCAAACATAAAAACACTTGACATGCATTAGGTGTTTCAAACATTTAGTTGTTTATTAGTTGTTAATTCGGACTGAAAGGTTTAACCTTGATGTTCTATTACCATTATCGTAGACAAGAAAAATACGGTATATGTCAGATTCTAATAGGAAATGAGGTACACCTATTATCCAACCTGGGAACTAGGATCACACCCATCATTCTATCATTCGCAATTAGGAGCTAACCCATCATTCGATTTGCGAGAACACCCATAATAGTCCCTTGTGGACCACTGCACTAGTACATGATTTGAATCTTAAATTATATTTAATTAAGACCATACAGTCAATCGTTTCATTTTATGAAGCATGAAAAAATAGAACATATAATATTATTCAAATAAATTGGACATGTTAATCATCTTAGATAACATAAAAACATGTAAACAACTAGCATAAATACATACATCGTGTTATACATCATTCATACTAATACAAGAGCTTATGATATCCAATCAGCGTCACCCTAGCATGCTTTTATGCATTTAGAATAAAATAAACACACATCATATTTAACATTGAAAACTCAAATAAGATTATGGAGCAAAGTAATCGCTTCTACCTATTCGGATACCTCACCGCCTCGAGATCTGTATCGTTCTAGATCTGTCCAAAATGTTGACCTAATTCATATCAACAAATAATTTTAATAAAATTTTCTTTCATCATGAAATTTTTTTTACGTTTATTATTTATTTTTCACTCATTTTCTACCGCCCTGTCATTATTTTTTGTGCATTCACTATTCTTATATTCCGTATGTTGTACACTATTGTCCCCATTTATTTGTAGACTTAGACAAAAATGTTTCTTTACATTTACGAACCATATCATAACGAATTATTTTGATCATTTTATTGTTAAACTAGATTTGGGAATGATTTCATACATATTATGCATGATTATCAAGTTTATTTTCATTAATGATATATAAAATCTTTATTTTATATATCTTGATATTTTTTTAATAGAAAACATTTTATTTTTTTAATTGTATTTTCAGCTAGCTAAGTTTTTAATTTTTCCTTTTTAAATATTTTATTTTCTAATTTTCTTTCAATTAAATTTATTTTATCTCATCTACTATACTCTATTCTACCTTATGCATATATTTTATATCTTGGCATATATGAAATTATTTATTCAATTTATTTAGATCTCAACTTCTTAATATCATTTCAAGTTATTATTTTTCTTCTTAAATTATTTTTAATTAGTCTTTATATTATTTTCCATGTTTTTTCTCTCTCTTTTTTTAACTTAATAATTCAATATGTCTATGTAAATCAATATATACACATATTCAAACGTTATAATTTTTGAAAATTCATTATTTTATTAACTAAATTTCCATAATGCTATCTTTATGAAAATTTTCTATTAATAAACTAATTGTTATAGTTTTCTTTCTCACTATTTTTTACTCTATGTTTCATTAGCAAGTATATACTTAATAAAAGTTATATAGAATCAATAAATCTAATTTACACATCAATTCACCATATTCAAAAAAATAAGGAAAGAAAAACATAATTATATTAAAATAAAAGAATAAGATGGAAGAAAAATAATAAATGAAAGAGTGATTAAAATTAGTACCTTAATTGATGATGGATATAGTTAGGGCTGTAAGCGGGTCGGGTCGGGTGACAACACCAAAAGTCACCTGACCCAACTTGGTCGGGTGATGTTTTTTTCCACCCGACTCGACCCGACCAAGGAGCACAATCCGCCCAACCCGTGGTTGGGTCGGGTGGGTCGGGTGGGTCGGATGAGTCGGGTTGGGCCATGCATTTTTTGAAAAAAGCCCAAGTTTGTCAAAAGCCCAATATTTTTTTTAAAAAAAATTCAAATGATATGTATAAACCTATTTATAATATATTAATATTTTTAAATTTAACACATTTAAATTAATCATTTTATATATTTAGATTTAAATGACATATAAATAGATTTATATTAACAAAAAATATTACAATAAATTTAAAGATAAAAAACTATTCAAATTTAAAATATTAAGCTAAAAAAAATATTATTTAAAACATTGTAACCTTATTTGTTAAATTCTTAAAAACCTAAAAATTTCATAATATATATAAATTTTTTAAAACTAAAAATAAAATATGGAACCAATAATAACAGTCGGGTCAGGCGGGTCGGGTCAGGTTTGACTCGACCTCCAAATGTCAAACCCGACCCGACCCGACTAGAGGAGTGGACCAGCCCGACCCGACCCAAAATGGTCAAGTTTGGTCGGGTCGGGTCGCGTTGGTCGGGTGGCTTACACCCCTAGATATAGTTGGATAGATGGCTTGAAGTGATGAAATATGACTAAGTATTGAGATAGCTTGGTTTTGTTTTGTTTTAATGGCTAAGTTGGTTTGAGAATATATAGGGGACTAATAATAAGGTAGTTGATGAAAATAGGATTAGAAAATTTAATGAGCCAATTAGGGAGAGGGAGTGGGGATAAGAAGATTTAAGTAGCTAATTAGAAAGAGGGAGTGAGGATAGGTATCTAATTATTAATATTTACTATTAAAATAAGATTAAAAAATTTAAGGAGCCAATTAGAGACAAGGAGTGGGGATAGATAGCTAATTATTAATATTTACTATTAAGATAAAATAAAAAATTTAAGGAGCCAATTAGAGATAAGGAGTGGGGACAAGTAGCTAATTATTAAGATCACTATTAAGATAAGATTATGATAAACAGATTATATATAATCTTTTATTAAATAGTTATTATAATAACTAAACAAATGACTTAATTACTTAAATTTTTTTTCATACTATTACAATGTGATAATAATATTTCTTTTAAAGACATTAATTGAGTGTTGAGTACTTTAAAAATTATAGATTATATTCATTTACAAGTTTTCCAACTTAAACAAATTAATTAATTAATTAATTTGTGTTTCTCTCTCTCGCTTTTTAAAAAAAAAAAAAAAAACTATTACATGAGTAGTAGAATGTATATTAAAATATGAGTAGTAAAATGTGGTGGTAACATATAGATATATTAAAATATGAGTATTAGAATGAGGTAGTGAAATATATATTAAAATATGAGTAGTAGAATGAAGTGGTGACATACATATAAAAATATGAGTAGTGAAATAGGGTGGTAGGATATCTATTAAACTATAAGTAACGGAATAAAGTGATTGACTAATGATGCTTATAAATGACACTCTTCCTTTCCCTTCAAACCATCTCATTCCATTCTTCTTTTGTTCATTCTTGAGAGAAAAAGAACCTCCTCATTTTTCTCTTCTTCATGTTCTTCTTAGTTATCTTCTAGCTCAAGAAAAAAAGAGTTTTCTTGCTCTTTCCTTGAATGAAGAAAAAAGGTTGAAGGTTTGAGAAAATTCGGAATACTAAGATCAAAAGGATTAGCAATAAAAGGTAGAAATGATTTCTAAATTTTATCTTACTATTTTGATTCAAGTATTACATGCATGGTTATTTGCCTAGCTTACAAATATGTTGTGATTATACATATCATGCCTAAAAATGCATGCTTTGGTTATATGCTAATAATGCATGATTAAGATGATATGATCCATGCAATAATACGCTTTTCATGAATACATTCTAGTTACTAGTATCTTGAATTTATCAAGCCACTGTTGATCATTAATGAAAGATTAAACAGAAATTATCAACCACGTACCGACACAATAGTGAATTTTCATCATGAGTATTCTAAACGGATATTTTCGAGTGTGAACTGAGAGTTCGAATTTAATCCTACTTCATCGATAATAAGTTTGAAAGTCCGAATTTGACCTCATCCCCTAAATATGAAATATTGAGGCGTAATCCTTTTGGTCTTAACATCAACTGATAACAAATAAGTGTTTGAATCACATAATCTTTTTGAAGTATTTGTTATGCATATTCTTTTTTACTTAAAATAATGAGTTAAATATTTAGAATGATCCACTGGGTGTATAAGCTTACCCTTTTTTTTTTCTAACCTTTCAAAAATTTTTTGAATGAATGTTGCATAGTTAGAGTTAAATTCTATTTATGAAATATTTAAGTTGGGCATGTTAGCCCTATCTATTTTATGTTAAAGTTCAGTTTAATATAATAAAGTTTAATGGTCCTTGTACTTCATGATCATTCAATTTAGTTAATGATATTGATTTATTTTATCAAATAATTTCATATGTGCTTTATAAAATCTATTTAAGTGTTTGTATCATACAATTGAGACCGAAAAAAATAGAATAACGTGACATCACCCGCCTTCTAGGCAGCCCATGAAAAGAGAAAGAAACGTCCAATGAGCAAGCACGTAACGTAAACGTGCCGAGACAATATGGGCACGTGGAGGCAAGGTATTAAAGGTGGTATCAAAGCTTAGTTAGTAGAAAAACTGGGAGAGTGTCTAGACTTAGATAAAATTGACTCTCATAAGGAGTCGAGAGCTTAGGATGTAGCTCATCAGGTAAGAATCTTACTCAGAATCGATTTAGAATGCCTACTTCCTATTTTTGAAATTGAAATCGTTTTCAATTATAAAGATCATTTTTAAAAAGATATATATGCTTTCAAATTTTTTGTTTGGATACGAAAATTACAAGTTGAGCTGATAGTGGATAAGTTTTATCATAAGTAAAACTAAATATTGAAAGGGAGATTAGTTATCCTGAGAGTCATGATGATATTACTGAGGAACGTATTTATCAAAATATTTTTGCTTCTCACTTTGGGCATATAGCAATAATTTTTTTGTGGACTTTTGAAGATCTATTTCATGTTACTTTCGCGAAAGGCCAGCTATTTAAGCAAACTATGTCTTGCTAGCTGATCTAGAGGTTGTCCTACTAGCTCATACAAATGATTGGAGTTGAAAAACACAATTATTTTCTATGAGAAAACTGAAGGTAGTATTAAAGGGCAAAATACTCACCAGAGTAAAAAGGTGGTGCCACATTATCAAATTATTAATAAACTTAACTGAAGTTATTAACAATAGTCACATTATCAAATTACTAATCAAATTCTCTTAAGTTAATTTAATCTTAATTGACATATCATTTTTTTTAAATTCTAACTAAGCATTGACTTCAGGGTTTAACACTCAATTTTATAATAATAATAATAATAATAATACGCCAAAAATTTTATAGAAATAAAAATAATTTAAGGACAATAAATCCTAAACAGTTTATGAAAATATGGTTTAGGAGATGTTTAATTGATGTACAAAAGAATTAGTGTACCGAAGCAAAGTATGAAACTTCGCATGGTAACCATCCACTGGTTACCGCGGTAATTCATAAAATTACTGTGGTAATTCGATTGAAACCTAGAATGTAACAACGTTTTGGTTACCACAGTCGTTCCTGTGATTATTGCGATAACCCGACATGAACGTAGAAGATTAGGGTTCTGGTTTTTGCGGTAATCCTTCGAGTTACCACAATAATACGTGAATTATATATGTATAAATAGTACGCCGAAAAAACCCTAATATTATAACCCTACAGTCACACACCTACTCCCAATAACTGATACTGGCCGCTAATAATCAAATTTTCTTCCCTTCTGTTGATGATCACTGTAAGTGTATAAGATCTTAATAGTAATATACTCAGTAAATACCAGATTATCGTCCTCTGAAAATAGTTTGTGGTTAATATCTTAAATCTCAATCTAATTTTAATCTCAATTTTATTAAGGCACAGAATCAAATTAAATATTAAAAACTTAAATTACATTAATAGCAAATTGAAAGTAAGTAAATAGTAAATTAAAAACTATATGAATTAAAATTCTAAGTTAGTAAAATATCATGTATTCACTTTTAATATTAGTTAAATTGCCTAATACCCTCTTTCAAAGTGTACAATCAATAAACTAATGCGTTAAAAAGATTAATCACGTGCAACCTCCTACAGAATTAACAACCTCCTAGTCAATTAATTCAGATAGGTTTATATTCTGATTATCCAATTATTTAATCTCTCTCCCGAGTTAGTTCAACAATCTAAAATCAATTTATAGGTGATCAATCAATAAAAAATATTAAGTGCATAAAATATAAAATAATACGTCAAAATAGACTAATTAAAATAAAAATAAAAAGTTTCTACAATCTAAATTACATCATAAAAATAAAAATATTTAGTCAGACATATTTAAGAAAGTACCAAACAAAGAATTAAATAAAGTAAAGATTATACTAAAATTTCTAATCTTGTTCTTTAATTCTTTTTCTTCAATTTTCTTCTCTCGTATCATCAAAGCTTCAAAACTGGAATAATGAATTCAAAATTTATGTATTAGCCTCTTTATATATAAATTTTACACTCCTAATTCGACTATAACTTTAAATTATAATCAAGACTCAATCAGAAAATCATGTATTGCATTTTAATTTATGTTTATGGCTTGACTTCCAATCTTGCCCTTGTTTCCTCTTTGTATTTACGCTCCTTGCCATTAATTCTTTCTGTCATTTCATCACCCGTCTTAGTGTTCCTCTCATGTCCCCTTCTTTTTACATGTATTTACAAGGTGTGCCATTATACTTGGAGACAACAACTCATCCCAAATTTCTTGTCTTTTTCTTCTTTTCATTTTACTCTTGGTTCTCCCTTTATTTACTAGCTCATGCCATTCTTCAAATAATTGGACAGATGACCCATAGTTTTTCTTGTTAATTACTCCCTTTACCACTTTTTAATGCTAGTCGAACCATGCTTGAAGCTTGGTAATTATTAAAGTTGCCATTCTCTCTTTTCTTTTACAATTTGCGCCCTATCTTATGACAGTCAAGCCCATGATTCATCCTTCTATTTACACCTTTTTGCCATTGACAAACCTTGCCATTTTCTTCATGTGCATGGGCGTTGTTTTGGGTTAAATCGAGTTGGGCTCGAGCATCAGCTACTTGTGATTAATTACTTTATATTTATTCTTCCTTCTTGTATATATTTTCTTTCAGTTATTATAAACCTATACAAACAAATACTAATTCTTCTTGAGCATTAAATCACTAATATAAATAATAAAAACTATATTAAAATTCTTAAACTACATAAATACATGTAATAATCCTATAAATGCTTATGTACATAATTATACATAAATATGTCATATTTCCTATTTAACTAATACAAAAAATATATAAAATATATATAATATTATTAGTATGCAATGAAACTAATACCTTCCCTACCATTCTAGATTGATTTCTTTTCATTCAAATCCCTCTCTACTGGTTTGTGAGCTTAGATCCGTGAAGAACAAGCTCTGCCAAGAAGAAGATCTTAGAGGCGTTGTTCCAAATGTCTTGTACTCAAGTAAAATCACGAACCCCACTTGAAATTTTGAGTTATTAGCGTTGTCAATCATTTTTCTAAATGTAAACACATTTTTTCTTTGAAGGCTAAGTGATTTGAGGGTTGCAAGACCTTATTTTGGTGAGAAACAAAGAAGAAATGTGAAGAGTCCTAAGGTATAAAGATTTCTTTTAGTTTGATGTGTGTTTAAAGTTTAATGTACATGTATTTAAGTATTAAACACATGAAAAAAGCATGAGCGAGACAATGCACACGAAAGCATTGCACGCACAACCCCAGACAATGCACACGAAAGCATTGCACGCACAACCCCCTCTAGTAACCATGGTAACACATGTTGCCAATTTTGGCGACTGCTGTAATGCAAAGCATTTACCATGGTAACCCAACGTGCACCCCATTTTTCTTTCGTTTTTAGTTCCAACTGTGTGTGCATCGTGAAATACGTAGGTAAAAGACATGAATCCATAATTTTGAACATATTTTGGACTTACATTATCTTAGTATTTAAAATCTTACAGAGTAAAGATCTATAACACGTGCGGTGATGAGCAAAGGCATAAGGGAAGTAAATACTAATGTGGAAGTGATTACCTTGCTCTTTAGTGTTATTTGAATTTTAATACTAAACATGTGGTGTGTTTACATTTCTTGAATGCTTAGAAGCATGCTAGGATGTTGTTTATATGATTTATGAACGATATGGATGCACGAATGCTAGAACAACATAAGTTATATGTCCATGTTTGATATTTACAATGTTTTATAATATGAGATGATTTTGGTGTTAATTACGTGTTAATGAGATGATTAGAATGATTACATTATTGGATAATGATGCATCATAAATGATGAATTGACAATCGTGCTTGTTATGAAATGTTTGCTTATACACATGCAAAGATAAATAAAGAATTGAATCACGTACCATCACAGTGGTCCATGGGGGATACTGTGAGTGTTTTCGAGATAAGGAACAATGGGTTTGCTCTTAGTTCCCGATGACAGAATGATAGGTGTGACTCTAGTTCTTGGGTTGGGTAATGGGTGTCCCCTATCCCATTGGCATATAATGTATTTTTCTCGTCTTTTCCGACATGATGATGATGAAAGAACACCAGGCTTAGACGCTTCAGGCTTTTTAATGACTGTTGATAACTAAATGTTTAAAAAGCTTGATGAATGATAAATGTTTGCATGTTCAGTATCTAATTTTGAATAATGCTATTGATGTACTGAATAAGATCCATTGGGCTCTTGAACTCACCCCATTATTTCATTTTCAGGTGATCTTTGAGATACTCCAAGTTTCAGCATGATTGGTTGCGGTGAGTCATAGACTTCATTGGGAAGGTTTGATTGACATTGATTTAAATTTGTGTTTATAAACATTAGTTAAACTGGGCAGATGACTCTTTTTATATTCTTTATGTTTTTACAAAGTTGGTATTGGGCTACATGGACTTGTTTACATATTATTATGTGAACATTTGATGTCTAGTCCTATTCAGTTTAATCCATGAGTTTTTTATTTATTTATTTTTTTTATGAGAATCGCCATGTTTTATTCATATGGGGTTCTCTCTTGGTGTGCCCAAGAGATTGATAAATCAATTGAGTGAGATCTCGTGTGTCTATAAAATGTTTAGTGAGAAAAGTAAAGTCTTGCTTCTCAACGAATGATATTTGTGCCAACATTTAATGGCGTGTCTCTTATGCGTGATAGACGTGACAGAAATGAAAGACCGAAAACTGAGGTACTACAAATAATAAAATCAATATTTATGCTGTTATTAAATAAAAGTGAACTTTTAAATAAAAAATAAATTTTATAAGATAAGTGAATTCCCCTAAAAGAATATAATTTGATAATTTGCTTAATGTTTATTCTAAAATAAATAAATTTGATTTTTGTGTAATATAAATAAGAAGTTCAATTATCTTATTTAATACATTATAAATAACTATCTTAATTTTTGGCATTAAACTTGTTTGCACATATTTATTTAAAAAAAAATTAAATTAACAAATACTTGATAAAAAAAACTTTGAAGATAAATATATCATTAGCAAATGATTAATGAAAAAGAGAGGTAAAATAAATCAATTTAAGTTGCTTCAAGTATACATGCACATACAAATTATTATTAGATAAATAATAAAAAAAATAATTGCCTTACTTTAAATAGAGGCTTTGATTATAATATACAAAAAGTCAAAAGGTATAATGGTCTAAAATATTTATTTAAAAAATTCTTTACCATTGAAAAAAAAAAATTTAAAAACTCTTTCTTTGAACGGATGATGGAAAGTTTGGGTGAGAAATCTCCATGGAAAAACCGTAGGGCGAAGAATTTGGAAAAGAAAAGGGCTTTTCATGACCATAAAAGATAAATAGAGGGTTAAAATAGTCTCCAAAAATTGGGTCATTTAAATAAATGAACAGTACTCAAACTGTCTCTTATATTTATTTATATATATATATCACCTACCCATTTAAATTTGAAAAATACCTTCTAAAAATCAAACCACTCTTTCTTTCTCTTTCCCATTGCTCTCCAAACATCTCTCATATTTCCACATCTCCTCTCTTCAATCCATCTCATCCAAACAATTTTTTTTGGCAAGTTTTGTATTGTATGTTTGAAGGCACTTTATGAAGGATTTTGACACCAAAAATTTAAAATTTTATAGAGAATTCGTCGCTTTTGAACAAGTTCGTCAAGACAATAGTAAACAAAAGACATTTGTTCATTTATGTTTCGATGAACATCTTGCTTCTATTTTTAAAAAGTTATGGACGATGATATCATCTCATAATTCATTTATTTTTTAACTTTCCAATAGATAAAAGTGAGATATCTATTTTTTAATCGATAGACAAGTCAAGAATAGGGTTCAAAACCCATTTCGATTCATTTTTTTTTTAATTAATCACTATAATGTTTTAATAACAATTAAAAAATAATAATTGAGCATTTTGTAAAAAACAGTTCCTCAAAGGTTCTAATTATTGTAGATCAAATATGTTTTTGATTCAAGTAAAAACCTTAAATATGTTTTTACATACTTTTTTTCACCGATAAAACTTATTTAAATTTATAAAACACACTTAAAAAGTTGTAAGAAGGAAGGTTTTAGGGTTAAAGAATGGGTGAGTGTAAAGAGAGAACATTGTAAAGTTCAATGTTCGAATGATTGTAAACGCAACAATCTTTGTTAAGAGAGATAACCCCTAAATTGGAAATAAATTATGGGTCAAGCGGTGATTTAGTTCCGAGGATGTGCTTAAGTTGCCCCGGGGATACAAACACCGTAGGAAACCAAAAAAAAAAGAAAAAAAAAAAAAAGAAAGAGAACATTTTTTATGGCTAGTTTAGTAATTTTATTTTTATTCAAATTTTCTTTTCCTGAAAAAAGGTGAGTATGAAAGACTGAACCTGGGATGTTATATTCGCTGCTTCCCACTTTTTATTGGACTCTATTGTGGAACATTTACAGCCCAAGCCCAAAGGGAAATCCAAATTGATTTTCAACGTCAAAGCCCGAGATTCTGGGCAATTAATTTGCACCAGTGACGTAATTGATGGCACTAATGACGTAATTGATGGTCCTTGTTAATATTGGGGAACGGTGGGCCCTGATATTAGCTCCACGTCGAACACATGGTGCGTACTTATTGAACTTTTAATCTTCTGTAATTAAAATTGTTCATATAGTTACATAGAGAAAATTACAATATATATATATATATAATTTTTTAAAAAAAATTTATAAATATTTGTTACATTTAAAATCCTTTTTATTTATCATGTTTTAATCAATATTTACGATAATAGTGATATTTTAATTAGATCTTTGTTGATCTTTTGAGAAGTGAATGCTAAAGATTTGGAGAAGATTGATAATTCTTCTTCATTGACCATGACCTTTCATAAGAGTTTCCACTAAGATCAAAGATGAAGTTGTTTGTTGTTGATTGGGCAACGAAGTTGGTTAAAGTATTTGATAGTGCTGTGGAAAAGATATGTTCATGCAATCGAAGATTGTACACGACAATAGTGTCAAACTAAGAAAGCAAATCGAAGCGAGAAGATGGTGGTAGACAAAATCGATGGTGAGGTCAAGGAAATTGACGTTGAAGGGAAGGTTGATCTCGAATATTAGAGTTTTGACATTACCGACGTTGGAGATCAATGACACTGAGCGGTTATGGAAGGTATCGAAACTCCTAAGCTATTCAAGTCATGGCTGTTTATAGGCCTTCAAAAACCCTAGAAAGAAGAACGAATGCATGAGGTACAACATAGTAGTCTTAGCTCTAGTTTCTTTTTCTCTTGGGCCTTGCTTTATGGATGCATTTGTGTTGTTGTCTTTTTCTTTCAAAGTATGTTTCAAGATGTTGGATGTTGTACCTAGAGTTGAAGGAACATCTATGGGCACTATTTCATTAAAATTCCTCTTTTAGAAAGGTTTACCTATAGTTTATTAACGATGGTTTAACTTTTTAGGGTAGAGGGCATTTGTGGTTGGTTTGTTGTTCTAATATGTTTCATTTTGCTATGAACAAGGAGGGTTACTTTGGTGATGTCCAATGGTTTAGTTGTTATTTTTCATGTTTTGGTTGTTTTTTATGCCGAGGAAATTAACTTTGACAGGAAAGTCGATGTTGGAGATTCAAGTTTTGGCACCGATGGCATTGAAGATTGCTAAGATTGAACAGTTCAACGGGAAGATTGATGATTTTAGTTGCTAGAGAGTTAATTTACAATTAACTATTACAGTGCGACACAAAAGAAGAAGAAGAAGAGAATAAAAGGAAGAATGACTGCGTATTTTTTGTATTCATATAATAAACAGATAGTATACAACAAATATTCATATAATATACAGATCATTGTTAATGGAATATAATATTTTTGATATTAAGTTTACATTAGTTATATCATTTATATACACATGGTATTTAAGATTTTCCCTATTGAATAACTATAGTATTATATAATCTAATATATAGACATTAAGGTATATAATACATCTATATTTAATTGCTTTAATAACGATTATAGTTGTACATAATACATAATTATTAAAGACTATAATAATATAGTTGAGCATGTAATTTTAATTTTTTTTGTCAAAAGTTTTATATTAATTCTCCATTTTAAAAATTTATCTTAAGTAATTATAAAGCACATAATCTTTAAAAGCAGGTAGCATATGTTCTATGAGCGAAGGTAGAAGGTGAAGTCCTACATGGTAATCAAGATATTAGTCACAAGCTAAATACTATATATATTATAAATCTTTGGTTATTTTAGACAGTAAATGAATGTTTTTTTTTTTGGTTGAAATTGTTTTAAATTAAAAAAAATAATATTTCAAGTGTAACACATGTACAAATATGATAATTTTACTTAATAAAATTAAATAAAATAGTTAGATAAATATATCAATGTAAGAAAAAGAAAGTTGAAGCCAAATATTCTTTTACCTTTAATAATTTTTAAAATATTTTTAATTAAAAACTAAGGATTTTAATCTTTCAATTTGCAAATAAAATTTTGTACTTTAATGCAATAATAAAGTTCAAAAAGTTTTTATCTTTTTTTGAAGACAGAAAACTCTCCATTAATAAGACAAAAAATATAAAATGCAATGGCCAGGCGATTTTTTTTCTTTGGATGTGATAATAAAGTTAAAAAATGAAGTAAGATGAGATTTTTGGATATAAATGTTATTTTAAATAAAGTAATTATGATAAATAGTAAATATATATATATATATATCTATATATATTTAAAGTAGTGTGAAAAATATAAATGGCGCATGCGGCGCAATCTATCCATTTCCACGGAATGATGGATAACCTATCCAACAACCCCAATAAATATCTTCCGCGAAAAAATCCAACGCGTGACACTGGTCCCACCAACTCCACGTGGACCAAGGCGGCAGTCCCTACGCGTTTTTTATTTCTGCCGCTTATTTAACCCAACCACTCATCTTAACCCCTCTTCCGGTTAGTTCTACTAACCCAGTCGTTTGGATGCAGACATTATTCCGCTCCAAATTCCTTTCTGAAATGATATTTGATACTTTTATCTTTTACTTACACTGGGTCAAGTGAATTTCCAAATAGGGAGCAAAGTTACGTTCGCAACCAAACAATCTATTTCTCCTCGGGTGGCGAG
This sequence comes from Tinospora cordifolia, assembly GCA_030144865.1. Taxonomy (NCBI): domain Eukaryota; kingdom Viridiplantae; phylum Streptophyta; class Magnoliopsida; order Ranunculales; family Menispermaceae; genus Tinospora; species Tinospora cordifolia. Next base: position 3,301 of record JAJIYU010008019.1, on the reverse strand, counting down.
ACGAGTTAGTTATGGTGAACTTCCGTAACTAACCAGAGTTAAATCAACCCCGAATCAAGCTTATAAATGTAGGGTTTGGTTACGCTTTGTTCTTCGTGCTTATCTTCTATATTCACCTTAGGGTTTCCTGTTCTTGGGTGGTTTCTAGGGTTTCTGAGGTCCGTTTGAGTTGGAGATGGCGAGCGCAGATGTTGAATTCAGATGCTTCATCGGCGGACTAGCGTGGGCTACTGACGATCAGACTCTGTCCAGAGTTTTCGGGCAGTTCGGAGAAATCGTCGAATCAAAGGTCTGTTTTAACGAAGCTCGTCTTTCCACCAGATGCAGAGATCCGATCGGGCCAGATCGGAATGGATCGGACTGATTGGGATTTGTCTGATCTGTTTTGTTCACTACTGCTATATCGGTGGATTGTTCTTTCTGTTTCTCTCTGTTACTCTGTTCTTTTATTGATCACCGGAAACGGTATGTTATGTTGTCTTCGTTGTTAAACAGAGACGTAAATATCATTCATAGATATAGATCTAGTCAAATTTAAGTCAGATCTCGTATCTTACGTTGTAGATCTTGTTTCTTGACCTCCTCTAATGTCTTTGTTTTCAATTTCGATTAACAGATCATCAACGATCGTGAGACTGGAAGATCCAGGGGGTTTGGGTTTGTGACGTTCTCCAACGAGCAGTCTATGAGGGACGCCATCGAAAACATGAACGGCCAGAGCCTTGATGGCCGGAACATCACTGTCAATGAAGCGCAGTCTCGAGGGAGTGGCGGCGGTGGTGGCGGAGGATTCCGAAGCGGCGGCGGCGGCGGCGGGGGATATGGCGGCAGCGGCGGCGGTGGATACGGTGGTGGCCGACGTGAAGGCAGTGGTGGATACAGCCGTGGTGGATACGGTGGGGGACGCGATCGCGGATATGGGGGCGGTGGTGGTGGATCTCGCTACTCTAGGAACGGTGCTGGTGATTCGAATGGTAGCTGGAGAAATTGATTCGTACTGATAATAGTGTGTTTGGGGATGTTCATCTCATCCTGTTTCTTGATGGTTATGGTTCCATGTGTTCTCTCTTTTAATGTACCTCTGTACTTAGTGCAGAGTTTGTTTTTGATCGTTCTGGTTCGTTTACGCTAGGCTTTAGATTGGTGCTGGTTTCTCTTGAGGTGATGATGATCTTTTCTACCCTTTTGTGACGATAGGAGTATGAGAAGAAATTTAAAGAATTAGTGAATACGAGTGCTGGGTTAATACATCTTCACTGTGTGTTTTAGGAATTCTTTTTATCTAGTCATCTTGGCTGTATTTGTTTCTACTCCAGTATCTTTCTCTTACCCTTCAATCCGTGGCTTGGCTAACGGGAGTTCTTCATGAGAACGGATGCCATTTTTAATTAATTATTAATTTTTTTCAGATCGCAGTAAGCCCGTGAATGCCGTGCCGTACACGTAATTTGGATTGGTTAAACAAGGACTTTTTCTGTTTTTTTAATAATTTAAATTTATCATAATTTAGTTGGTAAATAGAGAGGAAAAGAACTATTAATGTTAAAATAATAGAGTTAGAAATGAATTGTTGATTATATTATTATTGTTCATTTTAAATTGAAATAATACGAAGGTAGTTTAATTTAAAAACTATGGTTATTCTTCTATCTTCTAAAAATAGGAATATAAAACTTTTATGCAATTTAGGTGTGTGTTTTGAGCGTCAATCGAACCAAAAAGAGGAACAAAGAAGAAAGAAAGCATGTTAGAGACTTTTATACTGTATTTGATTGAATTAAATCTTGAAGTGATTTTTTAAAAGCAAATGAGAAATAGACTGTAAAATGGCGTGTTAAGAGACTTTTATCCTGTAGCACAAATACTAGTAGTGCACCCACACCTGTTGGCTCAGGGTTCGCTTGCCATTTCATTTGCGTGAGGTCTTAATTTTGCATTCACCTTGAAGGGAGCAAGGTCTTAGTTTTGTAGCAACTTTCGATGGGAGACCTAATCTCGAGGTATATAGTAAGCTAGTTTGAGAATATCCATGACAAACAAAAAAAAAAAAATTTAACTTAAGATATTTTCAACCTAAACTTTATTTTTTACTAGTTACTTCAATACAAAATAGTAATTTTTTTCAACCCATTATTCTATTTTTTATTAGAATTTTTATTGTTTAAAAATTTATTTTTACATATAAATTTTATTTTATATATTTATTTAATATTAAATTTAATTATTAATAAATAAATAAATAATACAACTACAAATTTATAAATTATTTTATTATGTCATAATTAATTAAAACTAAAACATTAAAACATGTTTATTTTAAAAAATAAAAATAAGTATAAAATAATAAAATTCAATAATATAAAAACAAATAACATAACTAAAAATTTTAAAATAATTAAATTAGTAACTTAACAAATATAATTTCAATAACAAATTTTTAATCAAAATTATAACCAAAATAAAAAGAAAACTATTAAATTTAAAAATCAAAAAATAAAAAAAAACCAGCATTAAATAAAGTAGGGAGATTTGCATTAAATTTCATGAATAAAAACAAAGATTACAAGTCAAACATAAGAATACAAAACGATTGTCATCTTCTGAACAATAAGTTACTTGAGCTGACTGATATATACGTATACCCGGAACCAGGAAAGTGAAAGCTGAAATGTTACCATTACAATTGTATAATGAGTGTTTAGCTTACACCTGTCCAACTGTTTGACAACTCTGATCTTTCCTTCTTATCAAAGATGAGTACACAGCTACTGAGTGACAACTCCAATTCACATTACAACTCCAATAATTGAGTGACAAACATCGCATAGTTACTGGTTAGCCCATTTATTAATGTAGTTTATATTTTCTAATAAAAAATGAACACTAATCTACAATAATATAGTTTATCTTTTCTCTGACACTATGGAAACAGTTGGGAAGTAGGGTTCCAAAAGCTTACGAATGAGCTTAATAGTTAAGATATTTTTTGAAAAAAATATTTTTTTTTAATTTTTTAATAATTATTTGATTGAACTTAAAAAAAATTTCACAAAGGTAATAATTTTTAAAATTAATTTACAAAAAAATTTATGAAAAGGAGAAAATTTTAGTAAAAACGTATATGGGCTAAAAACTTTTTGAAAACTTTTTTCCATATATTTTTACTTTTCAAATGTGAAAAATGATTTTTTTAAGAAAATCAAAATTTTTATTTTATTGTTAACCAGACACATCTAAATGATAATGTTTTTTCAATTCTAGGCTCATATTTGGTTATAATAGAATATGATTCAATTAGGCC